>JASANQ010001314.1:176564-279442 GCA_030849645.1 Wallacemonas sp. Wsd
CCCCCCATTTCCAAAGCCGCCCACGCCGCCCGCGGCCCCTCCCACCACGACCACGCCACAAACCCCCATCCCCCCGCCCCGAACCCAACCCCCGAAGCACGAAACACACACGCACAACGCGCAGAGAAAACAACTGTAACGAATCATAGGAGAAAGAGCACACCACCCAGATGTCAGTGCCCGCGGAAGGCCCAACGCCGACAACGTTTGAGCGAGCGATTGCCGTCCTGGAGTCGAGTGACGTGGAGCCAGATCCGGATGCGCCAAGTTGCTTCCAGTACAGACTACGACCGAGCGAAATGGCCGCCATTTACCAAGACCGTGCCGCCAATCCTCCGCCGCCGTGGGGGAAAAAGATCTCTCTTGCCAAGGCGTTTCTCGGTCCCGACAAGTGCCTCACTCTGGGGCACAAACTTATTCTCAACCGCACCGTCACGTTCCTTGACCTGTCCATGTGCAACCTTCGCGAGACGGCGGCGCCTGAGTTTTTTTTGTGCGTTCAACGAAACAAGGTTTTGCGCCACCTCAACGTAACTGGGAATGCCATTGGCGACGCCGGTGCTGTCGCGGCCGCCCCGTGCGTGCTTCAGCTAGAATCGCTACACCTGGGCTCCAACGGGATTACGGACGTCGGCGCGGTGGCTATCGCGTCGGCGCTGGCGTTGTCCATGAAAATCAAGATGCTCAATTTGCGGTCAAACCGCATCACTCAGTACGGTATTTACAAGGTGCTGATGGCACTGGAAGATGTGTCCGCACAACTACCTGAGGATGTGCTTGCAGCCGTCAAGGGGAAGGACACCACCACTGTCAGTGACTTTGCAAAGGTCACTTTGATGAGCGCGCAAACGAGCCTGTCCGACGCGCGCCTGTCCACCAAAGGGAGCATCAGTGAGGCTGTGGTGAGCGGTCGTCGCGCGGGTGCTGGTGGCGCCCCCGCCAGTACGACGACGACTCAAACGGGCGAGTCACCTAAGCGCGAGGAGAATCTCATTGACAGCCACCCGTCTCTTTTCTCGGTGGAAACGGTTGAACAACGGCCGGTGGAGCCAGCCGAGGAAAAGCCGGTGCTTCCCACGAACGAGACACTCCACGCCCTCTGGATAGAAAACAATGTTGACATACCAACAGAGATGCACACAATCGTCACCACGATCATGGAAAAGCGATTCCCTCCGCCACCGCCGAAGCCCAAGAAGAAAAAATCAGCCAAAACCGCAAACGGTCCTGACGGCACCAAGAAAAAATGAGAACCTGATCGTCCTCTCTCTGGTTTACCAGTGCAGCCGTGCACTTATCAGAACGCAATGTAAATTATGCCGCAAACGGGACCCTCTTCTCTCTCTCTGCCTTGTTCCTTACTCGCTGTCCGTGACACGCACCAAAATACGTTCCAACGCGTGTGTGAGGATTGAACAGTCGCACACAAACAAACAAACATACTGTGTGCAAAAAAAAAAAAGAGAATGTAGTCAGTGACAGAAAGAGTATTCGGGCTATGCGAGCGCATCAGAATCACATGGAATGGGAGAGTGCGAAAATAATATTACTAATAAAAGACATGCAATGCTGGTGGCGGTCGGACAAACTTTTTCGGCGGTCTATTGTTTTCGTGTCTAAAATCAATGCCGCTTTTTTTTTTTTTTTTTTGGGATAGGACATTGGTGTTTAGCCATCATGGCAACAATCGCACCCACCCCCATTTTTCCTTCCACCACCACCGTCTCCGATTTCTTGACAATGCCGTCCCACACTTCTCTTCCTCCCCCCCCCCCCCTCCCTCCTGAACTTGCCACTCCACATTGGATTCATTTTCTTTTTAACTACGCTATTACCGACCCGACTGACGAAGAAAGCAACAACACGAACGAACTCGGCGTCATTATCAACTACAACCACATCAGAAACAACAACGAGTAAAAAGCCAACAACACCAACAAAAAAAGCTCGCATCTGTGCTTCCTTTTTTTTTTTTTGCGTTTCCACTGCTGTGCGTCAGTTGGGAAAAGAAAAAAAAACTCTTCCGTCGCGTTAAGTTTTCATCGCGAAACACTTGCGGCGTCACTCCATTATTACTGCCATTGCTCAGGTCACAGTTTTTTTTTTCAGGTGCACACTTGCCCATTATTTTCCTCCCGCCCGCGTGAACTGAGAGATGCTGCACAAGAAGTACACCGTAAAGGAAAACCTTGCGCTTGGCAAAGCAGAGGTCAAAAAGATTCGTGGCGAATTTATGACACGACTGGGGGACGATCTGGCGGAATTCGGTGACTCAGTGTGGGACAAAAAAGCGACTGCCCAGCGTCGCCGCTGGCAAATCAACACATATTCGTCGGCGACTATTTTTATTGTGAACGGCGTGCCGCTGCTTTTAGCAGTTGAGGGATTTCCCGAAGATGCTGGGGATCTCTTGAAGGAAGCCGATGTGTCGGCGCTGTTGCCCACCATCTTTTTGCTTCTCAAAGCTCAACTCACTTTCCAGTCGGATTCGGCCAAATTCGACACGGTCCTCGCTAAATTTGGCAGCACTGTTGTGTGCCGCGGCCCCACGTCGCGTTTCCTTCTCTCTGGCGCACATCTCATGATGCCAGGCATTTGTGGAGTGACACAACGCGGCGACGCGGAGGCGGGCGACGCGGCGCTAATTACGTCCCTTGGTCGTCCATGCCCATACGCGGTCGGATACTGCACGTCGCAAATAGCAGCGAATGCTGAAAGCGGTATCGGCGTCTACGTGGTCCACAGCTATGCCGATAGCTTGTGGAGCGAGTTCCGAGATGTCTTTATTTCCACCTGCGCACCCGGCGTGGAGTGCATTCCGTCCTATCTCTCTGGCAAGGAGGTTCCCGAAGACCTGGCCGCGTTTCAGGCTGCTCACCAGACCAGCGAAACACCCGCGAACCACGACACGGAAAGTGAGAAGGAGGAAAATGGGGAGGCTGTCGATGGTGAGACTGTGGCAGCAGCCGTCGCCGGGGAGGAGGTCAACGCCAAGGATACCAATCCGGCTGATGGCGGCGTTGAGGAAGGGGACGCTGACCAGGACGTAGCAACCGAGGATGCGAATGCAGACCACACTCAGGCGCCTGTGGAAATCGATGTCGAGGCACTTTTTAGCGACGTAGACACCGTGCTTAATTTCGCTCTTTGCCAAACTGTGCTCTCGATCTCTCCATCGCGCCTGCCGCTTCCCGTGGCCCAGTTTACGAGTGCACTGGTGCTTAATTACCCGCGCGGCCTGCCTGATCAACGCACAATTGACTTTAAAGATACACCGTATAAAAAAGCGTTGACGTACTTGACGAAGTGTGCTGAGACGGTGACGGTCTCCGAAGTGCGCAAGGGCGTGCACGAAATCACCGCGCTGAACCGGGCGTCCCCGATGATGCGGGAACACAAGAAAAAGTACACCGCGTACATTGCGCACGTCTACTCCCCCGCGCTTCTTGTTGAGGCCAAGGAGGCTGAGCAACGTCTTCTCCAGGACTCAAAGACCGTGTTTCACCAGCAGCTCCTCTCCGTTTCGAGTCTGTACAAGCCACGAAAGGGCATCGCGCATGAAGTGCTGCTTGTGCTCCTTTGTGGCAACGTGACTGCTGGGGTGGCGAAGCCGAGTTTCCCTTCGCTCGAGGATTTGGAGCAGGGTCGCACTGCGGCACAAAAAGAGGAAACACGCGTCGAGTTGGACGACGGCGCCATGGATGAGCTGTACCCCCGCAAATCACTGATCGATAATTTGAAGGCGTACATCAAGCACCACTCGCTGATGATTCCCGGTGGCAAGGGCGAGCTTCCCGCCGTCAAGATCGAGGGGGTGCTCTGTGAATTCATCTCTCGTGGTGCGCTGAAGGCCGACACGCTTCCGCTTGACCAAGTCGAGGCACAGTGCCTACGACAATTCACAGAGGTCTGTGAGATTGTCATGCAGACGAGCATTAGCGGGTCCTCCATTACCAGCAGCTCCATTCCGCCAATGCGTCTCGTCAAAAACGGGACTCCGCCGCGGGTGAATATGTGGACAGAAAAGCGTGCTGGCAACAAAACAATCACAATTGTGCGGAATCTGGAGGCACTCTGCTTCAACTTGACCATGCTGTGCGCCGCGTGGCGACAGAAATTCTCGACAAGCTGCACCGTGTTCGACCCGGCGTCAGATATGAAAAACTTGAAGAGCGGCACTAAAGTGCCTCTGGAGCTTCATATCCAGGGCGACAAGACCAAGGACCTGACAGCGCTGTTCGCCAAGGATCTTGGCGTGCCTCCATTGTTGCTGGTGGCTCATCGTTAATACAGTTTGAAAGGAAAGGAAAAAAAAATGAATACAGTATTACTCTGTTTGCAACCAAAGCAAAAAAAAAAAAATCAAATGTCTGCACTTCTCTGTGAGTGACCACGGTCGACAGCATCATGAACCCACAACAAAGGACACTACACACGCACATTTTTATAACGTTAAAAACAAAAGCAATGGCGTTGTCACAGGGCTTGCGAACTCTCTCCCTCCCCGTGGGCACTCAAATCTCTAAGAATGCTCTGTCATGATGCTAATTTCCATTGAGGGGAGCTTATTTGCCCACACAGAGCTTATGTCATTCGTTCATGGCACCATTTTTCTTTTTCTTTGTGCACTGTCATTTATTTTTTTACAGGTGGACTTTCTCGAAAGCATCTCTTCACGCTCTTCCCTCCGTCCTCCCCCGCCCTCACACACACATCGACGTGCACGCACTTCAGTGTTCAAGCCTCAACGACTGACGAGAACAGAAAAAAAGCAAAAAAAAAAGGAGGAGCAACGTCTCAAGACTGTAGCCTCAATACCACTATCCTAGCGAGATGAAAGCACTCCTTGCCACTGCTCTCGGCCTTGGGGCCTCTAGCTGGTACACGAGTGTGAACCAGAACAGCACGCTTTGCGCCGCTGCGACTAGCCCGTTCTCGCAGTCGGAGTACCGCTCGTTCCGGCTGATCAACGTCTACGATGAGTCCCACAACGCCAAGGTCTTTCGCTTCGCCCTTCCGGAAGCGGACATGCGCATGAATATGGAGGTGGCGTCCTGCGTCTCCTTCCGCTACGCCGACAAGGACGGCAAGGACGTGGTGCGTCCGTACACGCCACTTAATCGTGCCGACCAGATGGGCTACTTTGATGTTCTCGTGAAGAAGTACCAGGGCTCCAAGATGGGCTCCCACCTCTTCGCGATGAAGAAGGGCGACACCATCGACGTCAAGGGCCCGTGGGTGAAGCTGCCGATCAAGTCGAATCAGTACAAACAGATTGGCATGATCGCCGGCGGAACAGGCATCACGCCCATGTACCAAGTAGCTCGCAACGTGCTCTCCGCGCCGAAGAACACGACTGAGATTTCCCTCATTTACGCGAACGAGCGCAAGGAGGACGTGCTCCTCGGCAACGAGCTGAACGAGCTGATGGAGGCCTACCCACGCTTCTCACCCTACTTTGTGCTCTCCAAGGCACCGTCTGACTGGATGGGTGGCGTCGGCTATGTCAACAAGGAGATGATCAAGTCCCTGATGCCCCCTCCCAACCGCGCCGGTGACTCCATCGTTCTCGTGTGCGGGCCCCCGCCGTTTATGGAGGTCATTTCTGGCGACAAGGACTTCAAGAACTCCCCGCCGGCCCAGGGCGACCTGCGCGGCTACCTCAAGGAGCTTGGCTACCTGCCGAAGATGGTCTACAAGTTTTAAGCAGAAGGCGTGCAAGATGATATCATGGCCAGTCATCCGTAGACGAGGGATAAGGTTGACCAACATGGCCAGCACCACACCGAGTGCGTGCATGAGATTGACCGAGTGACAACAGTAGGATATAGTACACATTTGCGAGAAGTTTCTAGGCACCGTGGGGTAGCGCACACGTGAGCACGTGAACACCCACACTACACCAATGCGAAATAACAAATACAACAACAAAACCAACACCAACACCAAACAACAAGAAAAAAAAAAACAGATGACCATGTCATGAGTACCAACTGGTTAACAGACAGTCAAGGACGTTATTCTCCTCTCCCTGACGTGTACTAGCTCACCATACAAGTCAACACACCATGCAAGTCGTGTTTGAGCGCGACGAATTGAGACCCAGCCTCGTTTTTTCCTCCTACTCATTCACTGCTCACAGGACATCAATGATCGAATGCTGATGTGCCTACTTGCTTGCACCTGTTGGGAGGACAGAGACATGAGGAGACGGCCGTAGGTGGCACTTGGGCTATTCGCGGTCCTCCTTACGCAACGTACTCTCTGCCCGCGTGCTCTCATTTTTCCCACCTCACTCCACATGTTTCTTCTGCTGTTTCTCGTTTTGGGTGCATTTTCTTTTTTTACACGTTTCCCTTTTTCTCTCTCTCCCCCTCTCGAAGCAATTCAGCGCACTCAACACCAAGCACCTTTTTCTTTCCTTTTCTCTACCTTTTTCTGCCATCGCAGAATACTTCCCGGTCTTTCGTCTCCCACTCAATACCAAACAATCATGAAGGCTTTCGCCGCCGCCGCCGCCGGTCTCTGTGGAGCTGCGTGGTACAAGTCTCAGGACTCCGCCCAGGCCGCTTTCTGGTCCAAGGACCCCGCCTTCTCCCAGAAGGAGTTCAAGTCTTACAAGCTGGTTGAGGTCTCCCAGGAGAGCCACGACGTGAAGCGCTTCCGCTTCGCGCTGGACAGCCCGTACACGGAGCTCGATCTCCCCGTTGCGTCCTGCATCTCCCTCCGCTACACCGACGCCAAGGGCGAGGATGTGGTGCGCCCCTACACGCCGGTGAACCTGGCCGACGAGCGCGGCTACTTTGATCTCCTCGTCAAGTGCTACCCCAACTCCAAGATGGGCTCCCACCTGTTCTCCATGAAGGTCGGTGACACCATTGATGCCAAGGGTCCCTGGCCCACGCTGCCCATCGCCAAGAACCAGTTCAACCAGATTGGTATGCTGGCTGGCGGCACGGGCATCACCCCCATGTACCAGACGCTGGCCAACGTGCTGCACGCCCCCAAGAGCGACACCACCGTCTCGCTCCTCTTCGGCAACAAGACCGCTGATGACATCATCTTCGCCAAGGACCTCGACGCGCTCGCAGCGCAGTTCCCCGGCAAGTTCGCTGTGCACTACGTGCTGTCCCACCCGCACGCCATCTGGGCGGGCCACAAGGGCCACATCAACAAGGAGATGATTCAGAAGTTCATGCCCGCCGCCTCTGCGGAGAAGGTCATGATCCTGGTCAGCGGTCCCCCGGCGTTCATGAAGGACATCTCTGGTGCCAAGGACTACAGCAGCCACCCTCCCAAGCAGGGTCTGGTCAGCGGCTACCTCAAGGAGCTCGGCTACACGGAGTCCCAGGTGTACAAGTTCTAAGCGGTCCGAGGCTCAATTGGAAAACAAAACAAAACAACAAGTTAAAAAACAAAAAAAAAAGGACAAATTCGTATAGCAAGAGTGGACACTTCTCTCGCTAAATGAGGAGGCAGTCACTTGAGAACAAGAGTGTGTGCGAAAAAAAAAAAAGAGAAAAGCAAGGAGAAAAGTGCAGCACGCAACGGTCGAATGTGAGCCATTGAACTGTGCTTCCTTGTTTTGGCTTCCATATTTTTTTTTCGTTGTACACCGTTGCAGGTGCACGTTTTGTTTTGTTTCGCTCTCTCCATTCCACACACACACACACACACACACACACAAACACACTTTTTTTCTTTCGTTTTCTTCCTCTTTTTCTTCTTTTCCGTTGTGACGTCCAACTTGCAATACGTGATAGCGTTTCGTATTTTTTTCTTTCACCATATTGATTGTTTTGCAGGTTATGGCTTCCCGATCACAGCCTTCTTTGTGCCCTTTTCGCTTTTTTTTTTCTGACTCGAATGGTCGGACAGCTACGCGCTTGTCAGCGAACGGAAAAGGGTGCGTAGCGTATATATTAAACGTATCTCTATTATATTAAAAAAAAAAAGAAAAACACCCCACCCTACCCACCCACCCACACACAAAAAAAATAAGAAAGCGTGTGAATTTCACCAACAAGCAAATACGCTCGAGATTCCCCTCCCTCCTGGCCCTCAAGTGAACGCCAGCTCCTTGGCTTCGTTCATGACGCGGCAATTTGGTTGACTCCCGCTCACGACGACACACCGCACGCGCGCAGGGTACCCTCTCGTTCTGGTGTCTGTGCGTCGGCTCGTTTGTGTGCTTTGGTGCACTGACAATATGGCAGTCTCCCTACCTTCAGATGCCATTTTTCTTCCTTGTTGCCGTTCTGCAACAACAACAATACGAGTACTACGCCAACAACCTCACTGACGCATCCAACCCACCCACACACGATCATTCTCTCTCTTACTGGCTTGACTTGCCTTTTTTTTTCTTTGTTTTGCATTCGGTCGACTGACTGGTGAAGCACGTGCAGCCTGGTTCTGCCACTCCGCAACAACATCAACAACCAAGTGTTGTAGCGCACCTTTAGTGAAGCACGAACAGAAGAAACATAAAAATGCTTCGTCGCTCTGCCACCCTTCTTCTATTTTCGAAGCCCATCTCTCAAGGGTACGTCGCGCAGCTCCCACCGCAGCCGCGATTCAAGCCCGGCAAGGCCTGGATGCGTGCCATGGATGCAAACGAGGAAGTCCGCGACGCATACACACCTGACGCTGAGCGCTACGAGCAGTGGTACAAGGAGACGTACGGCATCGAGGACCTTAGTGACGGCTGCGCTGCCTCGGGCGCGAGCTCCAACCGTCTCCTCAACGACGATCGCAATATGCAGATGGCGCAGACCGAGTATGACCTGGAGGGCGTGCAAGAGGAACTCAAATTTTGGTCATCAGAGTTCAACCACAACACCGTTGTCAAGTGAGGCACTTTTGCTGTGGTGAATTCTTCCTCGTGCAAACACACACACACAACACCAACAAGAATACCAACAAGAATACAAAACAGAGCGTTTACTACAACACGTGGAACCGGTTCCGCCATGGCAAGTTTGCCATGTCAACACATACTTCAAACTAGAGCTTGGACCTGAAAAATCGGTGAAACTGCGGAGCAAACAAGACTACCGTTTCATTTCCACTGTCCGAGCCTCGACGTTTGTTGCTGTTGTGGATTCCCTACACAGACAGTTCTTCCGCTTTTTTTTTCCAACTCCCAGGCGATGTCATTCCAAAGCCGCGGCTCTTCATCCGTCATGCACACTTCTCCTCACCTGTTTTTTTTTTTTTCGTTCTCGCCCCCCCCCCCTCCCACTTCTTTTCCCCCCTCTCCCCTCCTTTTCACGACGTCAACTACGTTTCTCCGCGACAGGCTGACCCTACCATATTTACAAGGCGATCTTAACCACCCGCATACGCGCACACACACAAAACAGTTCAACTCTTTCTTTCGACGTATCCCCCCCTCCCTTACCAACTGGACTGCGGAAAATACATTTAGTCAAGACTCGGAAACATCGTGAATAGCGTTTTTCTCTCCCGTATCCTTCTCCGTTCTTGCCTTTCTTGCGCGTGTATACGTGTATTGCAGCAACTCACGGAATTGACACTTAAGCGTCGTGCACTAGGCCGCACTTCTTTTTTCCTCTCCTTTCCGCGCCCTCAAAAAACCCTGTCTACCGGACAGACCACCAGTCTTTTTTTTCTCCTTTTTTTCTCCTAAAAAGACAGGAGAAAACAAGAAAAGAAAAAAAGAAGTTTCACCCCCCTGAAGCCCGGCTTTCTCTCCGATGCAGACCGCTTTCCCATCGTTCGAACGCACAGACGTCTCTGCGTTGCGAGGCGCGACGAGCACCGGCAAGTCGCTTAGCTGGGTGCCACAGCCGCAGCTGAAGCACTTCGCCGACACGGGCGTCACTTCCAACGACGCCAGCGTCGTGCACACCTTCTCCACCAACGATTTCACCGGCGTCTCCGGCATCAGCGAGGACTCCTTCTGCACATCCACGATGACGCCGACGCAGCTGCTCAACGACCACAAGGGCCTCTCCGGCCTCATGGTCAGCGAACTCCCACATGCCATCACCGAGCGCGACACCGCTGTCTGGTGCGAGACCGAGGAGGAGGACGAGAATGTGCTCAGCGTCGTGGGCTTCCACCGTGCCGGCGGTACTGTGGCCAGCAAGCTGCTCAAGGACAGCGCCGCCCATCAACCGGTGCCGTCCAAGACCATCAAGCTCCACGAAAGCTTCGCGACGTCGGAGGGGACCCTGGGCCACACCATGTCCAACCATCTGCTCTCCACCGTGAGCTCCTCGGGTACCCAGGAGAGCGAGTCGCCCATGGCGGCACCGGCGGCTGCTGTGCTGGAGACGACGGGCGTGTGCCGCGTGCGCAGCCTGCCCACCAAGTCCAGCTCTGTCGTCGCTGTGCCCGCTGTGGCGGCGCCCACCCTTGCCAAGCCCGGCCACAGCAACCAACGCTTCAGCGGGGCGCGCGCGCCGTCGAGCACTTCTGTTGTCGTGGCGGCGGCCCCGTCGTCCACGCCTCGGCGCCAGACCCCGCCGACGTCCGCCCACGCCACTGCCACCGCTGCCGCCGCGGCGGCCGCACCCGTCTACCGCCTTTCCGAGACGGCGAGCGCGCTGGCGGTGGTGGACCCGCAGCGCCGCAAGCTGCTCATCCCGCACAGCGCGCTGTCGCCCACCAAGGGCCTCCTTGGCCGCCGCTCCGCCCCCTCGCTCTGCCTGCTGTACCAGTCGGGCCGCTGCCACCAGGGCAACAACTGCTACCAGGTGCACGCCGACCCCGAGGTGGTGCAGCAACTCCGCGCGGAGGTGGAGAGCCGGCCATGCTGCTGCGCCATGCACGGGGACGCCAACCGCACGGAGTGGAACCCGGAGAAGCTGTCGGAGACGGTGCAGGGCGTCACCATTCACGGTGTCGGCACGCGCATCCCGCTCGCGCGCTTCGCCTTCACCACTGGCCTGGAGAAGCTCGTGCAGACCAACGTGGGTGATCCACTTTGCGCCTCGCCCGCCGACTACGGCGTCACCCTCGGCAACCGCATCGTCCTCACCACCAGCCGCGACAGCGTCTGCCGCCTGCACGGTGCCGACGGCGGCTGCCGCTTCGGTGGCGACTGCAAGTTCATCCACGTCTGCCGCGAGCTGCTCTCGTTTGCTGAGACCACGCAGCACACCGCCAGCGCCAACCAGGTCCCGCCCAGCCCCATGGTGAACCAGCCCTTCCCCCAGCCTGTGCAGCAGACAAGCATCGCCGCCGCGGCCATGGCGCAGCAGCCGACCTACACGCTCCGCTCCGCCCCCAACGCGGCCTACACACTTTGCCCGCACCCAGCCTTCATCCAGCAACAGCCACACACCTCGCCGCAGCAGCAGCCGCAGCAGCCGCAGCAGCCGCAGCAGCCGCAGCAGCCGCAGCAGCCGCAACAACAGTTGCCCACGCCGATCCTGGACTACAGCTGCTATGACCACACGTCGCCGATGCTGAGCGTGTCCGCACTGCAGACCCCGTCTCACCTCACCGCCCAGAGCCTGTCAAACGGCAACTCGCAGAACTGCTACATGCCCACGGCCTACCCTCAGGTCCCGCAGGCAGTCTCCCCCATGATGGGGATGCAGCAGTTGGTGTACATGCAGCAGTATGACCCAGCGACCGGTGGCATGCGGATTGTCGCTGTCAGCCTAATGCAGTAACGCGGATCTGCGTACAGATCCCTTTTTTCTTTTTTACTTTTTTCCCCTTTTTCTTTTGGACGTCTGTTCTTCTTTTTTTCCTGTGATTCTTTCTTCTTCTTTTCCATGTATTGCTGTGGTAGACCTCCCATGAGCCCGAAACAGCGTGTCTCTCTCTCTTGCTTGTTGTGCGCTTGCTGTTTTCACTTCATCCATATTCTTTTCTTTCCTTGAAATTTTCATTTTTTCCGTTGCTGTTTATATTTCCCTTTTCCAACGCGACTGAAAGCAAGCTGCACTGCGTGCCCGTTCACAAGAAAACGAGTTTGATATTCCTGAAGAGCACGACGACAAGAGAAAGAGACAGGACGTTGTCCACATTCTATTTTCCTCCCCCCTCTCCTCCTTTTTCTTGTTTTGTTTGTATACTAAAGAAAAAAAAATGACGAAAAAAGCGCAAGTTTACGCTGATTCTTCCTTGTGTAGAACATACGAGGATCAGCGACACAAAAACGTGGCCATGGTGGTAGATGGGATTACGCGTCAACAAGATGGCGTGGTTCTTCTACTAGGTCACTGATGTGGTCTCTATTTACTTTGTTTCATTCACAGGACTCCGTTTTGTCCCCCACGCTCTTTTTTTTTGTTCCGTTCTTGGGGCTGCTTGTTTTTTTCCCGCAATATCCACAGCACGTTTTTTTTTTGTTTTATCGTTTGCCGCGCGGCTTGTGTGCCCTCACTTTTGATTTCATCTTGAACAACCGTCGATATCGTTCTGTGAATGACCAGGTGCGGTTCCCTTTTTTTTTTTTTTGCTTTTTCTTTCCTTGCCTTTTGATTGACGTCGCACGTGTTTCCATTTCGACACACGTTTTTTTCTCCCTCTTTCCTATGGCAAGGAGAGGGGATGGCAGCGCTTTTTTTTTTTCTGATTTGAAACTCATTGGAACGGTGGGCACTTACAAAAAGTACTGTGTCTGCTGTCCTTCTGAAAAACTCCTGTTGTCTACTCTACACAAGAACACACACGTACACACACCTACACGAAGAACGCAGAGTGGAAAAGCAAGGAAGTCTCAGTGGTTTCCTGTCAGAGGCGCTCTTTGGCCTCCGCTTCTTCTTGACATCTGATTTTTTTCCTTTGGGCAATCCGCCCGTCAACCTCGTAAATGTCGTTTCAAAAGAAAAACGCAAGAAAGAGACTGGAAGCGATGACAACATCAACAATACCAAAGAAAAAGTCAATGCAACTAGGATTGGACTGACTGCGGGAACGGTACAAGGCAATAACCGAGCTGAGGCGTGTCCTACGCACTTTTTTTTTTCTTCTCTTCGTTCCCTCTTCTTTTCCCAATGCATCTTACCGCGGCCACTCACCCGTGGACATTCCTTTTTCCCCAGTTTGTTTATGTTTTTGCTTCCTGTTCCCTTCGCTTTTTTTTTCATTGGTCTTACCTCCGCTGAGCAACGGGAATTGGGCATAAGAAATGCAGCCAACCAACGCCCGTTACTTTCGTGGGAGCTGGCCATTTGGTCTCTTCCGTTTCAATTTTTCTCTTTTCCCATTCCTTCCTTCTCTGTTTACTCAGTTGTTTTTTTCCTACTTTTTCTCGGACGAAGTGGCGAAAAGTGCTTCACAGTTGTTTTCACACGCAGTTTTACATCTACGAGATTACTAAAAACTGTTGCCCATTGAAACAACACACCTGCGCTTATTTTTTTTTGATATCAACAAAAAACACACGCACACACAAACACTTCTGTTCATCACATTTTTCGTTTTCCTTCTTTTACTATCAATTCCCTCTATTTTTCGAATGACGAGTGCTTGAAATGTGCTTACCTCCAGCAGTTTCTCCTCCCTCTTGCTCATGGCGCCACAACAACTTAAAGCCCACCACCAAAGGCATTTTTTTTTCTTTGGCGGTGATAACTTTTCGTCTATGCACACTGTACCCACACGCAGAATCCGCGAGTGGGCGTGCATCAGCAGCGTTTTCGTTTGGAAAAAATGAACAAGGGCGAGCAAGCAACCGAAGAAAACTAAATCAACAGCACAACCAGACCTTGCATTCTCGTCAGCGTGTGTGTGTGCTGAGCAAGATCGTGGCTCTTCTATCGTTCTAAGTGAATGCATTCAGCGGCACTAGAGTGACAATGAAGTTGCCTTCTCTCTATCAGTGTTCTTTTTTCTTTCCAAACACCACTTTTCTCCCACTGTTTCAGTTTTACTTTTGTGCGATGTCAGTCACCAAGTGCGTCGTCAACGATGAATGTGGTCTGTTGCCTACGATCTGGTGCATTTCTTTTCCTCCTTTAAAGGTTCGTAGCGTATTCACAACGTCAGCGGCTCTGTGATGAGAACATTGCAGCACCTGTCGTGGGCATTTCGGCAACTATTGTGAACGTCCATTACGACTACCTTCTTCTTTTTTTTTCTCTTGTCCTTTTTGAATCTCTTCTCTTTTTCTGTGAAAACGCGTTTGGAAAACACACACCCGAAAACAACAACAACAACAACAACAACAGCAAGAACAACAGGCATCTACAAAAACGGGAAAAAATCTACCCCCTCCTGCACCGGTGCCCCTCATGAAAACCAGTACCAAGAGGGACTGATTGCGTTTGTACGCGACGCCGCATCACCTGAACCCTTTTCCACAGTTCACGCACCAGTTGGTGCGGTGTTTTTTTTTTGTCTCTCGCTCACTGTGGAATCACCATACAGTCGCGCATGCTTCACCACTCGTTGAGCGCGTCTTGCAGAAATCTTCCACTACGCTACTTGTTCCCTCCTCCCATCTTCCCTCTCTTCTTGCTTCCTTTGCTCTCTGCTCCACACCAACGCGCGGCTGTCTGCAACTCAACCTCCAGCTCCAAACCAGCTCTCATTATTCCTAAAACAAACAAACTACAACAACCCCCTAACTTCTACGCGCTGTTTCGGCAGTCTCCCACGTGCTTCCTTGTGTTTCCTTGTGGTTTTTCTTTAAAAAAACTCTTCTTTTCTCCTAAGTCAGTTAGTTCCTCTCTGACGCACCCACAAACAAAACTCTCTCTCCCTTTTCTTTCTTTCTTTCTTTCTTTCTATCCACTATTCGCCCAGTGAAACCAATCCCAGCATGTCGGCACCGAACCACACCACGGAGATCCTGCACGCGTCGCGCGGGCGTCACACCTCCATCAACCAGTACGGTGAAATGTGCATGACCGTGGTCGACCCCGTCAGCCGTAAGTTGCTGATCCCCGTCCAGTACGTCTACCGCACCCGTGCTCAGCAGCGCAACACCCTGCCCTCTCTCTGCCTCCTCTTCCTGAACCGCCGCTGCCGCCAGGCTGGAGAGTGCTACCAGGTGCACGCCAACCGCGAGGTCGTGCAGCTTCTGCGCAACGAGATTGACAGCCTCCCGTGCTGCTGCGTGGCCCACGGAGATGCGGACCGCACCGCGGACGGCGAACCGCCGCGCGATGCCACCGTGGTGTACCTGCCCGGATGCAAGCCGAGCACCTTCAATGGCGGCTACCTGCCGATCGACCGCCTGAGCTACACCGTGGCGCTGCGCCGTTTGCTCCAGGGCCCGTGCACGACGGCGGAGGCCGCGCCAGACTGCAAGGTGCTGGACGCCTCCGGCTGCACCATCTGCCGCCTTCACGCGCTTGACCGCTGTCGCTACGCCGAGGACTGCAAGTTCCTGCACGTGTGCAAGGAGATCACGGCGACCAACCCGGAGCTCATTGCCCAGGCCAATGGCCACGACAGCATTGCAGACGTGTCCACCACCTCCATGCCGGACAAGGCGGCGGCTCTGGCCCCGCCGGTGTACCAGACACCGTTCGCGCAGTCGCACAGCGAGGACACCGCGCTGAACGTCAGTGGCACTCGCGGCGCTCACGTGTCGGTCTTCACCACCGTCACCCGGCGCCAACAGCAGCAGCAGCAGCAGCACGATCAGCTCCGCCGCAGCACGCAGCCGCAGTCCTTCTCCACCCCCGCCCCGGGCTTCTACCCCTACGGCGGCCACGGCTCCTCGATGCCGACGCCGTTCGGCAGCACCGCGGACCTCTCCGCCCCCCGCGGCAATCACATTGGGACCTGGCTCGCCACGCAGCCGATGCGTCAGTCTCCGCTGATGCACGGTTCGCAGACGCAGCAGCTTTACTCGATGCCGAACATGATGTCTGGCAGCTTCGGCGCGGGAGTCGCAACGCATGACTCGTGCTCCTCCTTCCAGGACAGCGCGGCGATGCCGATGATACCGTCGTCGGTGCCCGCGTATGCGCCGGGCGTGGAGGGCAGCCACTCCTTCTCCACGGTGGGTTACTCCAACACGTCTTTCCAGCCCATGTCCCCCGTCAAGGTCGCGACGGCGGTGAGCCACACCGTGACTGCCCCGAATGGATCGCGCAAGCCGCTGCTGGTGCCCATTTGCGAGGGCAGTCTCACCGCGGCGCCGCAGACGCCCGCGGCCCAGACCGCCGCCGGTGCGCTAGAGTCGGGCAGCCTTGGTCAGGACGCGCCCCTGCCCGGCGAGGGCGAGGGCCAGACGCAGCAGAGCTCCGACAACGATGAGCGTGCGTCCCCCTGCGGCGATGCGTCACGACGCCGCGATGCGCGTGACCCGAGCCGCTGGTCGTACAACCCGTACGGCAGCAGCTTGGTCTCGCTGTAGGCGGAGCAGTCGAAGAAAAGTAAGAAAGGTGGGGCCGCTGCCGACGACGACGCCCCCTCTCAGCCGCACGTGGGAGGCTACTTGCCCAGCACGTGCTTTTCTTCTCCCTTTTTCCTTTCCCTTTGTTTTCTTCTGTTTTTGGGAAGGGAATCGTTCTCTTTTTTTCCCCCTTTCCCCTTCCCCTCTCCCTTTCTCTCTTCTTCTTTACGTTCCTTGACTCCCAGCATTTTTTTTTTTTTGATTGGCTATGCTGTCGTCGGTACGGAGAGGGTGTTCGACGGTGCGTGAGCATGTGGCACAACGAGAAAAACGGTAAAGAGACGTGCTTGTCTCCCTGAACAACACGTGCACATACATACATGTATTTGCCTGCCCTTGACTGCGCACACCACTCTTCTCCATGAACATTTGGTAAACATGTCACCATGAAGGTGATTATCGCCTCGGAGAGTACACGTGGTCGCATATTTGCGTGGGCGAACCAAGAGTTCACTCGACGCTCAAGTGGCTGTGGCAACTGTACGTGTCATCTCGTGACGAAGACACTGAGAACTGATACAAACAAACAAACAACTGACCAACCAATAGTGAGAGTATATCTGGCGACGTGCTTGTTTCCTTTTTTTCTTCTTCTTTTATCCCTGTTGTTCCCGTATCTTCTTTCCATGATCTTCCATGATCTTCCTTGCTTTTTCTTTTTCGCCGCCGCCATTTTTCTCTCGTCAACTCACGAGCCTTGTTGTTCTCACACGCATGACACAGATCACACTTTGTGTGCCTTTTTCCTCACCGCACTTTTCTTTCGCCGTCCCGTTCTTCCGTCCGACAAGCAGAGGCATTTCTTTTGTCTTTTTGAACTTATCTTTTGTTTTGCATCATTCGCATCTTTGCGTTACGCTCGTGCTCTGTGACGTGTCGTTCTCGCTGCTCTCTAACTCTCGTGGATGCGTGTACCTGTAGACACGAATGAAAAGAGAACATCGATAAAGCACTCCTGTCAGTTGAAAATGGGCAAATCACAAGTGTACACCTTATGGTTCACTTAATCCGAAGTTAAAAAGAAACGAAAAGAACAAAAACACGACTCTTAAAAAAAAAAAAAAGATAGTAGTGATCGAAAGAACAAGAAAACAGAAGCTGGAGTCACACACAACGACAGAGAACGCAACGGGGGAAAAGAAAAGAAAATATATGACAGTAACCAGGTCATGCGTTCGAAGAGTCAGCATAGCCGACATGCACGCGTCTGCACCTCCTTACACATCTCTCTTTCTTTTTTTTTACCCGTTTTGTTTTCACCTTCCCTTGTTGTTTCCCATGTGGTTTCGTATCACTGCTATTATTGTTCTCCTGTCTGCACAATTGTGCGCTTCCACATACGGGCCACAACAGAAAAACAAAACACAACAAAACACACAGCTCTGGCTGCGGCTCGGCCACAGACAAAACGAAACTTTTTCTTTCTTTCTTCTTTTTTTTTCTCTCTTTTTCATTTCTTTTGTTCTCCAATTCGTTTTTCCCCTCTTTTTTTTTTGTTGACTTGAGACCTCATTGTGTGTCTCCGTTTTTTCTCCCCCCCAAAGAAGCGGCCAGTGGATGATGAGTATTCGCCGTTATCTGTACCAAATCTGTCAGCGAACGTTCATCTTCGTCAGTTGTGCGATGCGAGAATGAACACCGCGAGTACTCTTTTGTGTTGTTGCAACACCACGAACCGTTTTGTTTCCGTCTGTCTTTCTTTGTACGTGCCACCTTTTTGTCACCTCATTGACTGACTTTTTTCTTTCATAGCTTCTGTTCCTTCCTCTCTCGTTCTTTTTTTTTTGTTTCCGTGTATTGGTCCTCCGTCTGCCATGAATGCTCCTCAACACTGGTGTGGGGATTCTCGCAGGCTTTAAACAGGTGACTGTGCTCTCTCTGTTTGCGCTCCTTCACGCCAATCCTCTCTTTCCAGTTGCCTTGTTTGCCAATCGCATCTTTTCCTCATTTTCGTGCTTTTCTTTCCTTTTGTTGCGTCAATCATGCCAATTGGCCTTTTAAACAATTACTACGTTTGTCCTCCCCTGTTTTTATGTTCCTCCTTTTCCAATTCGCCATGAACACAATTACGAAACCCTACAGTCTAGACTTGGTGTTATCGCCAGTAAGACTTAAAAAAAAAAGGACATACAAATAACCGTTTCTATTTTGCTCCAAACACACCAAGATGGTGTATTTCGGGCAGCTTCCTCGGGACACATTTTTTCCATTTCTGCCTCTGCAAAGACTCCTGTATGCGCCACCTGTTGTTTCTTTCCCTCTCTCTCGGTTGCCCGCTTCATCAAGCAAGCCCACACAACCAAAGAGACCAATACGAAAGAAAGAAAAAGAAACAAGCGTGAAAAATAACAATTGCCCACATACACAACGAGAAACACAGGAGCTTTTGTGCGCATGAACTGAACAAGAAAAAAAGGAAAAAATAGTGATAAATAGTCAAATCATTAAATGACAATTTCTAGCATATGCTGTCGATTCTTCTAGGGTTCGCAACCCCGTGAAAAACCGAAAAATAAGAAGATATCATAGCTACCTCACGTGCCGTTCTTATTCCCACAACGCTCTCTGATTTTCTCTCTGTTCATCAGCGTATTTTGTGGGGATGTCCCCACCGTACCTGACGCACAGCGAGAACCACCGGCGTAGGGCGGAAGTGACACCACTTTTTTGTTTCTTCTTTTTTTTTCTTTGCCAAACCTCTTTTTTTTTCCCGGTCTTTTTTGTCTGCGTCTCGTGTACTTTTTCTTCTCAAGAGAACACTAAAAAAAAAAAAAAAACTATCCGAGACGAACTCAGTCACTCATTTCGCGGCCTACCATGCGCTAGTCTTGGGGCGGTGGCTTGCCACGCTGGCGTCCTCTCCGCGTTCGTTTGGCACACGGGCGGCAGTTCGCGTCAGTGCGACACGCATCCGTGTCTCAACCTTTTCTTCAACGTGGGAGAAAAGCCCCCAAATTGCAGCGACGTGAACCTGAGGATACCGAAAGAACCGCAAATATCGAGTCCTCGATAATTCAGGGTAAAAACGTTTTTTTTTCTTTGCTGTGCTCACCCATACGTTCACACACACACACACACACACATCTCTCTCTCTCTCTCTCTCCCACCCCTCCCTTAATTAAACCGCTTTGTTTTGCATCTTGTCGCGCCAGCGAAACACACACACACACACACACAAACTGTAGGTCATTACGTGTTTGTCGAGCTCCTGTATCGCTCCTTTTCCTTTCTTCTGATTTAATTTGTGACATCTTCACTCACGTAGCTCTCGCGTCTCCGTTCCCCCGTCCGTCGACAAACAGCTGTACACGCGACAAATAGACAGCGCCATCTCATCCCTGTTTTGGCTTCTTCTCTTTTTTTTTTCTTCGCTGACCACATCAAGTAAATACACACCAGAATGTCTACGGCTTACCAAGAGTACCCCACCGAGGAGGGCATGTACCCCACGGAGGACGATATGTACCCGACGGAGGACACCCCTGTCGCCACGCAGGCCCGTGCTGCCGCACTACCCACCAAGGCCCAGACCGACGCCGACAAGGCGGCCCGCCTCGCCGCCGCCCGCGCCCGTGCCGAGGCAGCCAAGGCTTCGGTCGAGCGCCGTCGTCAGTCGGAGGTGCAGAAGCCGGCCTCGGAGGACATGTACCCGACGGAGGACACCCCCGCGCAGGCCCCCAAGGACACCCCCAAGGACACCCCCAAGGACACCCCCAAGGACACCCCCAAGGACACGTACCCAACGGAGGAAGGCATGTACCCGACGGAGGACGCGCCGGCCCCCGCGGCGAAGTCCCGGGCGGTACCCGCACCCGCGCCTGTGGTGGAGGCCTCGGTGCCCGAGGAGGACTACACGGAGGAGCTCGCCGCGATCGAGAGGGAGTCTGAGGCGCTGCGTGCCTCTGAGGAGACGCTCGAGCAGCGCCTGCAGTGGCATAGCGAGGTGGTCGGTCTGCGCAAGGAGCTCGCCGTTGTCAAGGAGGACGAGGACAGCCTCCGCAAGCAGCTCGCCGCGGCGGAGTCGGCGGCCGCCGCGCACAACCCCGAGGTAGACCAGGAGCTGACCATGCTAGAGGACGAGGCCCAGCAGTCATCGATGCAGCACGCGTGGGCCGAGGCCTGCCAGACCTGCAACCCCGACGAGCAGGACGGCGAGTCGGTCGACATTTCGAATCTGGCGGCCCGCCTGCAGGCGGCGCAGAGCAAGGTCAGCGCGTCTCAGGACCGCGCCACCGCCCTCTACGCGGAGCAGGAGGAGAAGATCAACGAGCACACCGACAACCGCGAGCGCACCAAGGCAAGCCTCAAGGAGTCCTTTGACGAGGAGATGAGCAATCTCAAGGAGGCCCGCACGCGTCTTCGCCAGGTGGAGAGCGAGAAGGCGTACCACAACAAGCGCGGCACGACGCGCCGTCAGCCCGGCCAGGTTGTGGCCAAGGAGAAGCTCCAGGAGAGCCGCCAGCGCCGCATCGATGTGGCCGAGGGCCGTACGGCCGTGGAGGTGGACCGCATGACCGCCGAGCTGTCCGACCTGATGGACGACTGCAAGCTGCTCAAGAAGCAGCTCGACGACGTCCAGACCCAGCAGAACAAGAAGCGCGAGGAGCTGGAGACGACGCTGACCGAGACGACCGAGGAGGGCACCGATGTGCGCGAGTTCAAGGACAAGCTCGTGAAGGAGAAGGAGGAGCTGACCAACCTGAAGGCCGACCTCCAGGGTGTGCTTCACTACGTGCGTGCCAAGAACCGTGAGGAGGATGAATTTTAACATCTTTCCGTCTCCTTGCTGTTGTTCTTCCTTTTGTTTTTTTATTCGCCAGATGCTGCATTTTTTTTTCTTTTCCTTGTAGGGACGTGCTCTTCTCGTGTCCTCCATTTTTGCTCACGCCGCCCGCCCCTCCCTCCCCCTTCCTCTGTCTTGTTATGCCCTCTTTTTTTTTCTTCTTCTCCTTTCTTCCCCTCGTTTCTTTCCCCTCCCTTCACTCTTCTTTCCAGTGCTGATGTGCTTGACGGCAGTGGCAATCCCTCTAGGGGGTACCCTCCTCAGTGGAGGTCAGTGAAAAAAAGGGGTGTGAAGGAAGCAGAAGGAAAAAAAAAAAAGGAAAGAAACAAAAAGGGAGGCAACGAGGAGATCGACCCGTCATCGGGATCTTCTTGAACAACAAAAGTAACTATACGCACCCAAACACATGCACGTACAACGGCATCAAAACACAAAACAAACAAAAAAATATCAAACAGCAATCAACAACAAGTGTAAAAGAAAACAACAACAACAACACAAAGGAATAGAAAGGAAAACGACCCGACACCTCGTGGCCGTGCCTGCTCAAAATATTTCGAACGAGGACAGGAAGGCAAGCAAATACTGAAAGCGAAACCGAAGATGCCTCTCCCATTGCGGGGGGAAAAGACAAAATAATATATGTATTTTGGTTACACCATTCTTCTTGGCGCCAGCAAAAGAAAAAAAAAGGATACTACCATTGAGCAAAAAAAAAAAAGAATAGAGGAAACAGAAAACAGTTCCACTGGATAGGCACGCACACACAGGTCGGAGAAAGAGAGATGTGGTGAAAGAGCGACGGCGCATACGCGTGCTTGATTGCGGCGTGTTGTGCTGTTTCCTCTGACCCCCCCCCCTCACCGCTTCCTCCTTGCTGTCTCGTGTTCTCGGAAGTTTTTTTTTATGCACCTTTTTTTCGTCTTGCGTTGCCTCGTGAAATTTTGATGATTTTTTTTTTGTTGACGTGTATTTTGTCCTTTGGTTTGTTGTCTGTACACACACGCGCACAAAGGCGTGGCTCATTTTTCCACTGTTTTCTTTTTTCGCTTTCGTCCATTCTTCCAGCTGCACTCTTCTAGACAGCATACCGGAGCCTTCGTTTTATACATTCTTCTTCTTTTTTTTTCTTTCGGAGGAGCAAACCATAGTTACTTTTCGTTTGTGTGTGTGCTCACGGCTCTTTGTGTTGTTCTTTTTCTTCTTCCTCCTCCTCCAAACGTTTACCCCACCTCTGCGTTTGCTCAGGTCGTTTCTGGACAGGCGTTTATTTTTTGTCCCACTGTTTGTTGTAGCTGCCATGCTTTCTTGTTTTGTCGCGTGTCGCGGAAAGCAGAAAGTGTGGTTTGCGCACGGACTAGGCGAAAAAATACACACAAGTATCATGAACGAAGCAACACAAAAAAGGATCCGAAGAAGAAAAGAAAGATGTCCGGCATACTCAACTGTGTTGATTTTGATGTGCGACTCGCTAATCGCTGGAGATATTAGTTTTTTTCTCCCTTTCGCCTCCTGACGTTCAGGAGGTTCTTCAACAGTGAAAACCAAACAATCACAACAACAATAACAACAACAACAACAACACACAACAACAACTGCTTACCAACGAGAAGCGGAACGAGCCTTTGTGCGAAACTTGGCACGAACCATTTCAGTCTCTCGTTCAAGGCGTGCCAAGAGACGAGTTCTTCTACGCTGGCATCAGCGACGTCACATTGAAGGACTTGTCACGAGCAAGACCAGGCCGCAGTATCCTCTGCCTCGTTAACTCGCAACTGATCGTCGACATGTCAAAGCTGATTAGCGCGCCGACAAACACGCGTGCACGCACACATGTACGTACAACGCACAATGCGGTGGCGAACCTCTCCAATTGTACAAGTATCCCGTCCCCACTGTACAAATACTGGCACTCCTCTTCCAACCCTCTCTCTCCCTCCCTATTCAGTGACAGCAGTGCCTTCTTGTCGCCGCCCCACTCTCCAAACTTTGACCCGCAAGCCGTCTCGATCTCAGTCCTGTGTGCCAGAGATCTTGAAAGGAGGACACACAAACATACACACACACACATACGCACACACACACACACACACGCAATAAAAGAACACAAACACGTACAGCTTGTCGTCTCAATAATCTTTTTTTTTTCGTATCCGTTCGGCGGTGTACTCCCACTCCCACGACAAGCTCTTGTGCACCATGCTGCGATCTGCTCTTCGCTGTCTGTGCCAACGGCCTCCACAGTCCACCACCTCGACCTCGGCGTGGACGGCGGCTTCGACAAGAGCCGCTCACCGCCCTCACCGCCCGCACACACAGAGCCACTCACGTCCACGTGGAGGTCCGCGTGGCGCTAACCGTGCCGTCACTTCCTCCCGCCCGCCCATGGAGGCCGAGCCTTCGCGCACCGGCACCGCCCACCTCGCCAGTCGCCTGCGGGCGCTGGAGGAAGTCGACGACAACACCCCGTTTGACCTGCAACGCGCGCTGCGTCCGCCCACAGCGGTGACAGCGTCGTCCTCCGGCTCCTCGGCCAGAATGACACACCACACTTTGTACGAGTTGCCATCGTCTGAGTCGCAGCTGCAGCGGCGCACAGTCCGTGCATCGCACCACGCGCGGCGTCCGTCCGTTGCCACGATGACCATGCCGACGGAGACATCAGCTGACACGGCCACTCCGCTCGACGAGCTCGCCGTGTTTGCCGAGGATGACGTCGTTATGAATGCACCGATGTCGCTGCGTCACTTGTCGGCTGCCGCGTCAACGCGCCGGAGAGCCGCCACGGAGGACATGGCACGCGAGGCCGTCTTGAAGGACCTCACGTCACACACGGCGCGGCACCGGACAGAAGCTGAGAGCGCTACCGCCGCGTCAGAGAAGGACGTGGCGTGGCACCCGTCGGCACGCGGCATCGGCCAGGACGTGATCGACCTTGTCACGGATGCTTTCCGCGAACAGCGCGAGGTCGAGGTAGCGAAGCGGCGACGTGTGCTCTACGAGCTGACGCATCCCAATCCGGTGGACTACAGCTACAATGGGAAGCTGGTGCCACCCCCACCGCTCAACTTTGGGCGTGTGACGGACGAGGCCGTGCGCCTGGGAAACGCGCTCTTGGCCGATCAGCCGTACTCGCTGGTGCGCAAGGCCGGCACGCGCGTCAACGCGGAGGCCGAGGAGATTGCGCTGAGTGACGCGAACACCACCAGCATGCTCGAGGGCACCGGCGGCGATGCGCTTGGGGAGACTCGGCACACTCGGAAGAGGGCCGGTCTGGCGACGGTGCAGCCGCACCGCGGACGCAAGCGCGAGGACAACGTCTTCCGCGACCACAACTTCTTCTTTGAACTCAACGAGTTGTACCAGGAGATTGTTCTGGTGGGCAAGGCGTGCGCGGGCAAGTCGAGCCTGCTCAACGCGCTGCTCGACCAGGACGTGGCCAAGACCAGCAGCACGCCCAACACAACCCGCCAGATCAGCTTCTATCAGGCCGTCACACCCGAGGAAATGCGCGCCTTTCAGCAGCGCGAGCGACACAACAACCTCGTCAAGCTGCCTGGTGGTGGCCGCCAGCTGACGTTTGTCGACATGCCGGGCTTCGGCATCGAGGGAATGAGCGACAAGTGGCGCGACGCGGCGATCGAGCTGACTGACGCCTACTTTGGCGTCCGCCGCTCGGTGAACACGGTGCTGTTTTGCATTGACTGCGAGCGTGGCCTCACCGCGGGCGACGTCAAGTACTTTGAGTGGCTCGAAAATGTCCAAGGTGTCTTTTACATTGTCCTGACCAAATGTGACTCCGTTTCGCACACGCGTCTGACGTCTGTCATGCGCCACATCTACGAGCTCATCACGAAGAAACGCCGCAAGTTTCGCAAGGTGTTCCCCTTCATCATCCCGACCTCCGCCAAGACGGGGGTGAACATTGACACCCTGCGCGGCCTCATCACGGAGACCTCCGGTATTTTGCCGGGCGACAAGCTCAGGGATCTTCTGCAGCACAAGAAGGACACGTCCACGCAGGCCGCGCTGGCCAAGGAGGCCCAACGACTGCTCGCCGCGCGCGAGGAGGCCCGAGCCGGGGCGACGCGCTACTTTGCACAGGAGCGTCTCGGGGCCTCCACGACGAACCCGTCGAACGGCACGACACACCCATCGACATCGACAGACACCGACCACACGCGCGCCGCAGCCGCGGCAGCCGCGGTGACTGAGAAGGTCATCAAGGATGCGGAGGGGGAGAACGAGGACGACGATGTGTTTGTACCGCTCGACACCCCAGCAAGCGCCACTGATGCGAACCTGTCTCTCTTCATTGGCCGTCCAAAGAACGCAGCCAGCAATCCCTCGCTGCGCCAGAACGAAGACAGCGAAGGGGACGATGCGGTAGTCGACGAGGGCGAACGCGCTCGGCGCCGTCGTCGCGCGCAGTTCTTGCAGTGGCGCCAGGACAACCCGCTCGAGTACGAGGAGACGCCCTACGGCAAGGTGCGCTTCCGCCTGAACACGGGCCTCGACAACCCCCTCTCTGAGCTCCTCAACTTTGAGTCGGATGCCCCCGCGGACGGCACCGCTGCCGCCCCGGACGATGGCAGTGCGGAGACAACCGGTGCGTCGGGTCCGTCGGCGGCCGGCTCTCCGCTCATGGGCGGCTCCAGCGCCGTGATTGGCCTGGATGGCGACGCGGCCCCCACCGGTGCCTCATTGCCGGCTTCCCCGTCCTCTCCGTCCACAGCCGATCCCACCGTGGGCCAGGTCTCGCGCTTCCTCAACGCGATGGACGAGTACGGCAGCCAGTCGCACACACTGCACGGCCGCCGCGGGACGCGGGCGAAGGAAAAGCGCTGGCGGCGTCGCTACGCCCCGCACTTCCTCGCGGAGGATGGCGAGGGCCGGCTCTCCGAGTTCACGGCGGGCAAAAAGTCGGGCCCCTCGCTGGTGGACGCGAGGACCCGCGTCGATCGCCGCAAGTCGGAGTGGAAGGCGCACCAGCTCAAGTCTCTGCTGCAGTCCGAGAGCCCGGACGCGCCGTGGTCTTCGTTGCCTCGGTTGACGCAGAAAATCAACACGCTGAAGGAGGAGGCGGGCATGACGGGACCGCGCATGCGCAAGAAGGACGTCGCGGCCTACCTGCAGAACGCCGGCCGCATCACCGAGTCCTTCGAGAAGTTTGAGGGCGAGGTCACCGCGGCCAAGTACATGAACGAGGTGCGCCAGTCCAAGACGCTGCGCGGACAGCAGCAGATGCACCTCAACGCCACTGCCAAGATCAACTACCGTTCGATGCCACCCGGCCTGTGGAAGGCGTACGGCAAGAAGGACACCGCCTGGCCCACTCCGCGCGTGCTTGGTCGCGATCAGGACGAGAGCCACCGTGGGAAGTAGGGAGTCGTGTGTGCGTCCTCTTCCTCTCCTTCTCTCCTTCTCTCGCTCCTTAGCTTTTGTGATTTCTCCTTTTCTTTGACGAAGAAGGAACGTGTTTCGTGCTGTCCTCGGTGGTGCAGAAACACGTAACTCCGTGAACCGCCCCCTTGGCGGTTGTCTTTACAGATGAACCCTGCTGTTCCTCATTCTTTTTTTTTCTTCACCTAACACAAGACCCAACAACAAAGCACATTGGGTCGACGCGAAACAGGTAACCGACTCAGGAAAGCGAGTTTCTAAACTGAGCACCCTTCCCTGCGTACCTCATAGTCATGGGTACCAGCACTACGAATACATACACACACGAGCCCTCACTGACGGATTCACTTTCGTGACCATCTCTCTCTTCATTCTCCTTCTTTCCTCCCTCTTTTTTTCCCCCTACTTTCCCAGGTCACTTAGCGGAGGTAAACACCGAAAGAAAAGAAGAAACAGGCAGTTACCGTGTGTCGCGGACTCGATGGAGGTTTACCAGCGCATCACGCAGCGCGTTCGCGGTGCCCTCTGGGCCCACCATCGCCGCCTCATGCCTGAGCGACAGTTCCATCGCATCCTCGCGTACGTGTACAACAACAAGTACGAGCATCAGATTCGGTTCGACAAGATGGAGGTTGTCGGCACCGAGTGGGACGGGCGCGTGGAGGTGGTGACCACGCCGTCTGGATTCCTCAAGCGTGTGCGCGTGAACCCCGAGGTCGAGGATCTCTCCGCGCACCGGCAGAAGCTGCTCGTGCTGTCGGCCTACTCCAAGGCGTGCAAGGAGGGCCGCGAGCTGATGGAGAAGGCGGAGATGAACATCTACGCTCAGTTCCTGAAGGACCTCAAGCCTGTCATCATGGGAATCCGTGATAATCCCGAGTTCTACACCGTGGCCGAGAACTCGATTGAGACGATTGGCGGCACGCTGAGCCGCCAGGACGCGGCTGGTGAGGAGGCGCTCGTACATCGCACCATCCCCGCTGCCAAGGCGCACCAGCCCGTCGACGAGGTGCGCCGTCGCTGGTCGTGGGAGCAGCACTGGCTCACCTCCCAGCCGGGCCGTCGCTGGGCCCACACCTTGCGCGGCAAGGCGTACCTGGCCAAGCACGTCCCGCAGAACCGCGTGCGTGGCTCGCCTGGCGCGAAGAAGCAGACGCTGCCGTTTGAGATTCTGGCCCCGTACACGCCGATGGACGAGGGACGCCTGCTCCAGAAGAATTGGATGGCGTATCTGGACAACAAGCACGTGGCGGAGAGCCTCTGGACGCGTGCGCAGGTGGCCGATCGCGAAAAGAAACTGCGCCTGCTGCAGGAGAAGGGCCAGGCCTGGCACCGTCCTATCAATGAAGATGCGGTACAGCGGTGGTAGTGTGAGTCACAGCACATACAAGGGCAAACTTAACGGGCGTGTACGAGACTCTTGTCTCTCTACCGTGATGTTGTTCCTGTGCTTTTGGACTCGTCTTTGGCTGTTCCTCTGTACTCGTTGCGGAGCATTCCCCCCACAAAACAACAAACAACAACAGAAGCAAAAAACATACATTCACACAACAACGCGAGAACTGTTGTCTCCACGGTAGATTGACATTATCCACGGTGCTCTAGGAAAAACAGCGCTCTTGGAAAGCGTGAACACACCATGAGTGCGTCTCTATGGGGGCGGCTTTCATCGCCCCTCCCTCCCCCCGTGTCTTGCGAGAAATCTGAGGCACAGCTTGTCGTATTGATCAGTGCGAGTGCCGAATGCACATGCGTGTGATCACACTGCGTTGCTGCTGCCCATGATCTATCTCGAACCTGTGTCTCCTTTTCCCCTATATGATGCCTCGCCCACCACACACGTTTCTTCCTCACCTCTTCTAACCACTCGCTTGCTTGTTTTTTTTTTTTGCTTTCTTTCATTTATTCTGTGCTGCACCAGTGTGGGACCACCCAGCAGCACACGTCAGACCCACTCTACGTTTCTCTCTGTGGTGCCGTCCACTTGATAAAAAAAAAAACGCATACATCTTGTTTTGTATTGTTTTCTCAGTCGTTCCCCTCTTCCACTTTTACTAGAGCTCCTCCTCCCTTCTTCGTTTTATTTTTTAGACTACATACCGCGTTTACTCCTCGTGCTTCTCCTTGCTTGTATTTGTTTGTCTTTTTTTTTGTATACCTTTATACCTCCTCCATTCGCTCTCGCACCGCGCATTCATGGCATCCGCCGTCGATGTGGGCAAGTTCGACTACTCGAGCTCGTCCATCTCCTCGCGCATCTCGTCCTCTTCGTCCTCGTCGTCATCATGCTCTCGCGCGAATATCCCCACACCGGAGCGTCAGCGCGGCCCCTCGCACCATGCACCGGCCGCGTACTTCTTCTCGGAGGGCGGTGTCACACCCGGCTCTCACACCGCCGTCTACGCACACGACGCCGGCCCTGGTCGACGAGCCGACGCGCACCCTGCGACCGCGGAGAACGTGATGGACTGGAGCCCCTCGTCGTCTGTTTCTGCCGTCACTTCCCCTCGCGTGCGCGGCGTGGGCGGCCGAGACGTCGACGACGACGACGAGCTAGCCGCCGTGGCGCCCCACAACAAGGCGCCGATGACGTCGGCCCTCGACGGGGCCTCGCTCTCGTCGGCCTCCCGCTCGCGCTCGTCGAGCCCGCAGCTGCCCTCGTCACGGCTCTCCTCGCACCCGCGCAGCAGCACAGCCAGCACGGGGCCAGCCCGTGCGCAGTTCACGCTGCCCACACTGCATCGGCAGCGCAGTGAGAGCGAGACGTCGGCGGCCACCACCTCGGCGGCGGCTGCTCTCGCGCACGACGCGGCCTCACCTCGCGCTAGTGCGGACCCCACCGCCACTTCTCTCGCGCCGCACCGCCTGAGCACGACGCGCTCCTTTGACCGCGACACATCCGCGGAGGCCCAGGACCCGCCGTCCCCGCTGCCCACCGCACTCGCCATCCCGTCCAGCGCGCGTGCGGCAGAGGACACCGCCGCCCCCTCTGCACGTGTGCCTCCACA
This sequence comes from Wallacemonas sp. Wsd, assembly GCA_030849645.1. Lineage (NCBI taxonomy): Eukaryota > Euglenozoa > Kinetoplastea > Trypanosomatida > Trypanosomatidae > Wallacemonas > Wallacemonas sp. Wsd. The sequence goes on from JASANQ010001314.1 coordinate 206,095, forward strand.
AGAGGCGGTGCCCGGGCCTCACCGAGACACATCAGAGGCCGGTGGTGTACTGGCGACGAGTGCAGGTGCGCGCCGTGCGGTGCGCCGCCGATCACCGGGCCACGCCGCCTCGCACTCCCCGCACAAGCGTCCGCTGCCCGCCGTGCCCGGTCCGCTGCCCAGTGCCCACAGCCGCCCCTCGGCCGACCCTTTGCGGGAGGGGACCTCGCTGTCGCCGTCCACGCCACGACGGAGCCCCAGCGCGGCTCATGGGCACACTGTGAGCTGCTACTCCGACGATGACACCGAGCGCGAGGACGCGGCCGCGCGGTCGCCGCCACCAAAGATGCACCCGGCTGAGCGGCGCGCCGTCCAGGGCAGCAGGCGCAGCCGCAGTACGCCCGTGCATTCGGACGAGGTAGCCGCAGCCTTTGAGGACGCCGCACGCGCACGGGCGGCCGCGACGGCTAGTGTGGCGCTGCCCGAGCGACCCAGCCGCCTCAGCCCATCGCGGGACTCGTCGGAGGCGCTGATGGCAGCAGACGCGGACGGGGAGGGTGTGGTGCACTCGCCGGCCACGCAGCCCATCGCGGACACCGCCACCGCTCGACGACTCCCCCCGCGCGAGGCGGCTGCGTCGACGTCACCGCTGTCCATACGGGCCTCCTCGTCCTCGCACATGGCTGGCGCCACGTCCACAACGCGAGCGAGACCACTGAACAGGCCACCCACGGTGCGATCACCATCGGATTCACCGATTGCCACTGAAACGGCGCCGGTGGCGGAGCCCGAGGCACACTTTGAACGTGCGAAGCGACGACTGCAGCTCCACACGGTCTCGGCCGATCGAGGACGCACACCGTCTGTGCACCGCAGCCGCCGCAACTCGCTTGAGGCGGCGTCTCTGGCAGGGTCGAGCGTTGGCGGTGACGTGCCTCACAGGACACGACGTCAGCGCAGCACCATCAGCGAGGAGGAGGAGGAGGAGAGCGAGGACGACATGGCGGCTGCGGCCGTGCCTCTCCTGTTATCCATCTTGGGCGGCACGGCGGAGCATGAGGCGGCGTCCATGAATGGCCTCACATCACGTGCTCCGGATGGCACTGGCACGCACCGAACCTTGGCGCACGGGCTTTCTGGCTCTGCTTCACGACCCGCCACCTCCACAACACCAACAACAACACCGACGGGGACGGCGGCGGGGCGTGGGCTGCCGCGTGCGATTCCATTCAAGGCCGCCCCTGCGAGTCTCACGGAGGAGAGCCGTCGCCGCCACCGTGATGCCGGCATGCGACCGCCGTCCGCAGACGCGGCCCCCTCCACGCACCCGCCACCACCACCCACACCGAGTCTGTCGGCGTCCTCCGCTCTGCACGGGTCGTGGCCGCAGCGCTCCGGCCTCGGGCAGCGCGTCTCCGCCTTTCGCAGCGCCGCCATTCGTCGACGCGGGGTGCCCACTGAACCCGACCAGCCGGACGATGGCGCATCTGTGGCGACCAGTGTGCTGGCGATGTCAGTGCCACCGCCTTTGCCGGCGTCCCCCGCCGCCGCCTCGTTTGATCTCCAGTTCATTCCGTACGTGCGCACACGGGCCTCCCCGGTGCGTGCCCAGGCGGCAGCGAGTGCGTCTGTGGCGGAGACGGTGCCTACGGCGGGTGCGATTGTGATGGCCCACCGCGGGCCCCGTCACGGAGCCATGAGCGACTCGGCCACCTCTCCGATCGCTGCTGCGCCATCGTCCATGTGGTCGTCCTTCCATGCGGGCACCTTCTCGCCGCCCCCGCGCACGCCGCGCGCCGCCGTGCCTCCTGGGCCTACGCTCGTCGGCACACCGGAGGGGGCACGGCAGCCGGTCTCGGTGGCCTCCTCACCGCAGCTGGTGTCGGCTCACGTGCTGAGCCCACCACCCGACCCACGCGAGGCCCGTGTCTGGGACGCGATTGAGGCGAATCAACACGCGACGCGGCAGCTGGCGCAGAGACGGTTGCTGCACGCCGAGGTGTGCGATCGGGAAAAGGTGAGCCTTTTGGAGTCGCACTTCCGACGCAGCTTGCAGACGGAGTGGTGCTACTACCTCACGGTCGACCGCCTTCTACAGACGCACGCTGCGAGCCAGTCGCCACCGCCGCCTGTCGCCCTGCGGCCAGGCCCGCGCTCCCCGACTCCACGTCCGCTCTTCAGCGCGGCAGCCGATCAGAGCCCATCGCGTCACCGCAGCAGCATGGGGACCGCTACTTCACCGACCACCGCCCTGGAGCGCATCATGGGCGAGCAAACGGCGCTGGCCGACGAGCTGCAGTACCTTTCGGGGGCCTTGGCCGACCTGATGGAGCAACACGTTTGAGCCCGTCAAACTAACACGAGATGAGAAGCAAGTCACGGAGCGACTTTGGAGCGGAAATCAGCACATCACACACACACACACACACACACACACATACACGTACAACATCAAATACACAACAACAACAAAAACAACAGAATTGAGAAAAGAACAGTCTTCTATTTCAGCCCAGTGAAACTAGTGCGCTTCGTGGCCCATTGCTTGCGTGCTTGTGTCGGAGGCCAACTTTGCACTTTTTCACACACTGTCTTTTCATTGCCTACCCACTTTTCTTCCTTTTTTTTCTCTCAACCACGACAGCATCTTGCGAACAGACGCACTCACCTTTTTCTCTTTCTTTTTGCTTTATCTAGATGACATGACCAACAACACACTTAGACAGCGGCACTCATTGCCCTCTTTGGCCACATGGCTCCTCTTCGCCGTCCTCTGGTACACCGCCTCTTGTGTGTGCGTTCTCGCCGACGCAGCTGACGACGACACAGCAACGACGACAACGACCACAGCAGCACCCAAGAAGAGCAACAACGCCAAGTATGCGGCGCTGGTGGTGCTGGTGATCCCGGTGGCTGGCCTCATCTACGTCATCATTCGTCTGTGCAAGCGGTACAAGGCGCGCAAGATGGCCAACGACCTCCGCTTGAACGGCGAGCGCAAGCCCGGCGAGGTCGACGACCAAGAGATTGGCCAGGCGCTGCGGGGCGGCTCGTGGCTGTCTCCGTCCGCACCCGTGGACGGCATGGGCACCACAGGGCTGGCGGGCGTGGATGTGGCGGGTGCGCTGCCCAAGGACGAGTTCGACCCCGTTGCCAAGCAGGCCGCCTCGCAAAAGGAGCGCCGTGCTCGTCGGCGTCAGGCCGGCCGGACGGACTCGCACAAGGCCGACCGAGGACGTGCGGGTGCCTTCTCACCGGCCTCCGGTGAGGATGAGACGTTCTCAGATGACGAAGATGACGACGACGACAACGGTGTGGCCCCGACCATTTACGCGGCGACCATGTCCGGCGCGGCGGGCGGGCCTGGCAGTCCGCTCGGCACAGGTCCCTTGAGCGGTCTTGCGGGTGGCACGGCTGACATGACGGCCATGCAACACGACCCGCAGCTGTACAATGCGACGTCGAATGTGCTGATGAACATGTACTACGAGCACCAAGGGAGCTCGCTCGAGGCCTCTGGACCGGCGAACAGCAACAACAACAGCAACAACAATAGCAGGGACGGGCAGCCAGGACGTGGCCCGCCTGCCGCTCTCACCGACAAGAACGGATCCACGACGGCGGTGCGTGTGCTTGGCGACGGCGAGACCCCGCTACCGGGCCTGTCACCGAGCAGCTCTGGCGTCACAGGCCCTCTAGGTGCGCGCACGCCGTATCAACACCGACGCGAGGCGAGCCACAACTTTGAGAGCATCTTGACCGCGACCGCCGCACCGCTCCCGGTGGCGGCGGATCTCCGCCAGCGCGGCGGGCTCGACGACGACGACGACGATGACGCCTTCGAGGAAGAAGAAGAGGAGGAAGAAGAGGAAGAAGAGGAGGAGCCGGCACCTGCACGTGAGCCGGCCCTGCCCACAAATATCGCTGGAGCACGAGCCGGATCGCAGGCGGCGACGACGGCGGCGGCTCCTGTCCGAACCGGCGCAGCTGCCAAGAACGCTGATGACGACGACGACGACGATGACGAAGAGTATGAGTACGAGTACGAAGAGGAAGAGGAGGAAGAAGAGGAGATGAATTCCCGACCAGGCGGTGCCTTCCGCCGCTGAGAAACACACACCGCGTTGTGCGTCGTCCGCCACGCACAGTTTGTTGTCGTACTTTTTTTTTTTTTTTTTGCGTCACACCATGCTTGCTTTTTCCCCCTTCTTGTTTTGCGTGCGCATGTTTGCTCCAACTTGTACACACTGCTAGACACCTGCAATGATACAACCGTTGCTTTCCTTTTGTCAAGAAGAGAAGAGCATGACTGTGACGTGACGCATGCCAACGCACGCCGCTCGCAATCGCATGGTACCATTTACGAAGTGAGTTTTTCTCCCCCGCTTGCGAAGGACAGAAAACACATCCGGCTATTAAGCTCACTTCCAACTGCACATGAATGCTGTTCTCTTCGATTTCCCTCCCCATGTCCCCCGTTACATGTTTTTTTTCCCCCTTCCTTGCACACTTTTGCGGATTCTGCTCGCCTGCAAACACGCACGGGCATCAGTTGTCATGCTGCGCAACTGTCTGTGGGACCACAAGTCCGCGCTCTACGTGCCTGCTTCACCGTGTGAAGTGTTCTACCTTGTCCCAGGCGAGACTGTGCCACGCATCGTGGTCCCCAACGCGCGTGGCGAGTACACGACGCTGGTGCCTGGCCTGCCCTATCACGAGCGTGTCCTCGAGCACCCTCGGTACCTGTGCGAGTTCGCCCCGCCCCCGCTACGCCGGGATGTGGCTGTGCAGACCGAGCGCGGTTTGCCTGTCGAGCTGGCCACGCTTATGGGGAGCGATCCACTCGCAGATACGCGTTAACCAAGGCCTTTTTTTTTTAAATAGGGAAACATTGTTTTCTCTTTTGCATTGCACGTGTGGAGGTGATCGAAGAACGGAAAAACACATCATCAAAAAAAAAAAAGCAACAACAGTATCATCAACCACACATCCTTCACAGCTGCCCCGAACGGTTCATGCACTGTTCACTGTGCAGTTTTGCGAGTGAATCTGATACAGATGCACACACAGCCGCGTATACATGGAGACATCATTCCTGACACGCTATTCTGCTCCCTCCTAACTTCTTTTCCTCCTGCCGTCCTCTCCCCTCCTCCCAACCTACCGCCGTGCTTTGGTGTCTTTTCACAGTCTGATTCAACCTGCACTTTCCCGCAAGACCGACGCGCGACCACACTTGTCAGCATGGCTGCCCCGCAAACCAACGTGTACCAGCTCCCCGTGGAGCAGCTCGAGGGCCTCAAGAAGCAGCTAGACCAGGACGTGCGTAGCCTTGGTGCCGCGTACGATGGCCTGTACAATGGCCGCAACAGCTACCTCGACAACCAGGAGGCGATCGACCTGTACCGCAAGTTCTCTGAGAAGGCGAAGCAGTCCGGCGAGACGCAGGAGGTGCTCGTGTGCATGACCTCGTCCCTGTTTGTCCGCGGCGAGGTCGTGCCCAAGGACTCGGTGCTCGTTGACGTCGGCACCGGCTACTTCCTCGAGCAGTCGATGGATCGCGCCAAGGACTACTTTGGCTCCCGCGCCGCGCAGGTGAAGGAGAGCATGGACACGCTAGAGAAGACGATTGTGGTGAAGCAGAAGCAGCAGAACCAGGTCATTGATGCGCTCCAGCAGAAGGCCGCCGCAATGCAGGCGTACCAGGCGGGCAACCAGGCCTAGGTGCGTGTGTGCATCTCCGACGACCCACGCGCGCAAAGACAGAGTGACGAATGACGAGCTGTTGTGCGCTTTTTAGTTTCCCGCATCGCCGCTAGCCACGCTCTCCCTCCGTCCATCCATCCCCCGTTACCTACCCCCCATGAGGAACCTTTTAAAGATCGTAAGAAAACACCGTGATGGTGATGCTCGCCATGCAATTCACCCGTTTCACAACAACAACAACAAAACAAAAGAATAAAATCAAAAGATGCCATGTGAGGAGGCCATTCATCAAATGAATGTGAAGACAGCAAGGAACGACAAAAAGCTCAGTCTGCTTTCGGTTGTCTCACGCGCACACCTCTACATGCTTTGCGCTGCTTTTCATCAGTGCTTTTATTTTGTTTTTCCATCGCTTTTTGTGGGAAAGGAAAATTACGGCTCGCTGTCCTGGGCCTAATCAGGAGCATGACGACGTTGCGACGTTCATGCCACACTTGTCGTGCCACGCAGGTGACTGCACTTGGCGTTGTGGATGCAATGATCTTCATTCTTCCTTCTTGTCTACGTCCCAAAATCAAACAATCATACTTCTCACTGCTCTCTCTCTGACTTCCTGTTTCTGTTGCCACCGCTTGGATGATGCCATCTCTACCGTACCACACACGCACAGCAAACCTTACGGTTGGCATCGACACACGCACGCGTACGTACACCTACGAAAGCTTCGGTTCTGCCACGCAAGGACAAACAAATTAACCCCAAGCATCCTTTTTTCTCTCTTCTCAAGATACTCTTAGTTTTTCTTTTTGTTTTCTTTCGTGCTGACGTGCTGTTTTCCATTCAACCACTAGAGAACTCTCCGCATTGGAAACCCAACCCAACACGCATACATACACACATACATAGCAAAGTGAAACCACCGTAGATCAATCAAAACAATTCTTTTGAACAACTGTCTCACTTTTGCCACTCAGACAAGAGCAATATATAGATTACTTCCACCTCCATTCCTGTCGAACGGCTTCTTTCCACACACGTACACACCCACCCACACACGCACACCCACGTACGTGTGCTCGTTTGCGCAGGCGCCATGTCCACCTACACGACTGAACCCGCCTCTGTGCCATTCTTCGCCATTCAACCCCAGCGCAGCCGTGCCGTCCCGCCGCCGTTTCGCCCACAGAACTCACCGAACATGCCCTCTCACGCGAGCCACCACAACGGCAACAACAGCAGCCACCACAACGGCGGTGGCTCTTCCCCCTTTGCACTCGGCGCCCCTCCGCTCGGCGCACAGCGTCAGGCCGCACCGTTTGCCTACGGCCCCCACACCGCCCCTCCGCCGCCGCCGTCCATGGGCATGTACCCGCCCGCACCGTACACGGGGATGCCTGGCTCCATGAACGGTCCCATGAACGGCTCCTACGGCCCGCAGCCCGCGTCCTTTGGCTACGGCCAGTCGCAGCCGCCGCACCTGGCGCCGTCTGTTCACCCGGGTGCAGAGGGCCGCTTTCACAACAACAACAACAACAACAACAACAACACCAACAACAACAACACCTACGCGAGCCTGATGCCTCCCCCGCTGCCGTGCCAGTCGCACCCGCCCGTTGCCGCGGCACACTACGCCGCCAACAACTCCACCAGCTGGCTGCAGGATCAGACCCCCACCAAGGGTCGCAGCCTGAACCACTTGTACGATGAGCCGTCGATGCTCAGCGGCACCACGCCGGCCGGTCTGTCGACGTCACGCCTGCGCGAGTCACGTCTGATCGGCTCGCGTCTCGGGCTCAGCAGCGTGGCCGGCGGCACCTCCCCCTCGCTCTCCCTGTCGCCGCAGCAGGCCTACTCGGGTGTGGCCTTGGAGAAGGACCTTCTCCAGGCGCACAAGGACGAGCTCGTGCAGATTCTGCTCGAGCTGGCGAGCTGCGACGTGGCGGCGTCCTCGTTCATCCACACCAAGGCCCGCTTTTTTGCCTTTCGCCGCGATGTCGCCCAGGACAGCCTCGGCGACGACGAGGTCGGACGCCCGCGCGCGGAAGGCCCCATCGGCACCGACGCCGCTGCACCTGCGATGGTGGACGGTGACGTGGACCTGTTGGCCACGCAGCCGGCGCGCAGCCCGGACACCACCACCGCCGCCTCCCGCCCGCACAAGGCCACCGCTGTCCCCGAGGACGACGTGGAGGAGGCAGACGACGAGGCGGTCGACACGTCGGCCATCCACGCGGACACCTCGCGGCTTCTCTTCAGCGCGGCCGACACGCCCCGCGCGGCACAGACGGACTCCCCGCTGCCACGCCACCCCTCCCATCGCCCCTCCCCCTCTCGCACAGGTCACCACGAGAGCGGGCCGCACACGCTCGTCCGCACCGGTCCCGAGAGCCGCCCATTTGTCGCTCTCTTCCACCCGTGCTTGCGCTGGTACGGCACGTGCCGTAACCCCACCAGCTGCGTCTACGTGGCGCTGCCGCAGAATGTGTGCTTGAACTGGGTGCGCGGGGCCTGCGCGGCGGCGACGGAGTGCAGCGGCGCGCATCGGCTGCCCGACACGTGCCCTCCGGAAGTGCTGCGCATCTACGAGCTCTGCCACGGCCTCGTCGACCGGCACGGCGTGCGCACGACGCCGGCGGAGTCGAGTGCGACCCGCTCACGCAGTCGCCCCGCTGAGGCGTCGGTGGACGGGCCGCACACGCCGCGGCAGCAGGTGCTGTCCCACCCGCACCCGCTCGCTCCGCCGGCGATGCTGGCCCCGCACACGACGCTCGAGGAGGTCGGTGGCGACTGTCCGGAGCGGGCTGTGGACACGGCCTCGCCGTCGCGGCTGGCCTCGTGCTCGGAGGACACGCTCGAGGCGCTGCTGGAGCAGGGCCTGCGTCCCGCCCTGCAGACGAGCTCGGGCCATTTTCAAGACGGCGAAGACGGCGAGGACGGTGAGGAAAACGATGGTGCCCCTCCTGTGTTCCGCTGCCTCAACGACAGCTTCGCACGCGCGGCCGAGCAGACGAGCGACGGCTCGAACACGAGCCACTAGAAACACAGAAAAAGAAAAAGAGGAAGGAGTCGGGGGAGACTCACAAAAGCGGACCTTTTTCAAGTGAATAGATCGCAACTACTGTTGTGTGGGCGCTGTTCTTTTTTTTTTTTTTACCGTCGCTCTTTCGGCCCTTCCCCCAACCTCTTCTGGGGACGCGTCATCTTTCTCTTCTTTTCGTTTTTCCTTTTCTTTTTCATGCGGGAGGGCGGCGTTGCATTCGTTGCTGAGCTGCAGCCGATGGAACTTATCCCTCTTTTTTTTTTCTACTTTTCCCACCTTTTATCAGAGTTTGCTTTTTTTTTTTTGCTTCTGCTAGCATGTGTACATCTCCAACTGACACACCGCCAGCCTCATACATACATAAACACACACATACATACATATACGCATCTATACATTTTTACGCCTCCACATTGACCACTGTTTTTTTTTTTCTGTTTACTGTTTTGCTTCCACGTGCGTGTGCGTCTGTGTGTGTCCTCTCACCACTTTGCTTGTCAAAACTGTTCTGTTCTTTCTTTTTATCCTTCCCCTGGAAGTGATTGATGGGGTACATGCCATTGTTGACACTCAGAAGCACATATATACATTTGAACTGCCAACTGAACCAAAATCCCAATAGACAGCGGCGCCATGCCAAGCAGCCCCATCGCATCGCGCATGTGTGGATGCTGTTGTATGCCACGTACGCGCACGGCAGTAGCATGAGGCGCGCAGAAGCGAACGCGCACAACCAAACGCACACACACTCGGTCGCTCGCGGAAGCGCACCAGTATATCGTCCACATATTTTCTACCTTCCCAACCGGAAGTCGGAGCATCTGTGTCCGTGTGTGTGTGTGTTACGCGTGCCTGCGCACCTATTTTCTATTTTTGGGTTCATCAGCCAAGATCACCCCACACGCACAACATTCCCCTCTTTCTCCCTCTCCTCTTCTGCACCTTCTCTTTGTGTTTCCACTCCTGGCGTTCTCCCGCCTAGTACTTGTATCCAATTTGATAGGAAGTCTTTGCAAAGAACCAACGCGAAAAAAAAAAGGAAAAAACAAAGCGACCCCGGCATCTCCCCCAAGTTGTTCGGTTTCTTCTTTGTGCTTCTTTGCCCCATTGCTGTTTTCTTGTTGCTATTTCCTCTTTTGTTTGTCTCGTCCTCTCTCGCTCCCTAGGCTATGCTGCGGTCTCTGGGCACGTCGCGTGTGCTCTCACAGTGCACCTCGCAGTGGGGCTCACGCCCAGGTCTCCGCACGTGCCGTCGTTGGCAGGTCGACGCGAGTGTGGCGGTGGGTCTCGGCGTGGGCTCCGCGAGCCGTGCCGTGGCGCTCGACGACGTGCTGGCCCTCTGGAACGAAGGCAACCTCTTCTCCCTCTCCGTGCAGCAGATGCAAGAGTTTCTGCAGCACGCCGGTGTGCCTCTGCCCCCGGCAACGTCGCCCACGGTGCGCAAGGCCGCTCTCGTGCGTCGTCTGGAGGAGTACCTGCACGCGAAGGAGGCGGCCGCGGCAGGCGGTGGTGGAAGCGCGGCGGCGGCGGCGGCCTCTCCTGGTCCGCGCGGCGGGTACGGCGAGTGGGATCGTCGGGCGACACCCCCCGAGACACTGCTGGACTTGGCTCAGTCGGGCTTTTACGACGGCGCGGCGAACATGGTGCCCAAGGCGTTCCAGTTGTTGCCGACCGGCAGCTCGGCGGAGGTGACCGTCACACGCGTGAACACGTCCGCCTTCCCGGGCTTCCCTGCCAACACGGAGTGCTACACGCTGACGGCGACGGCCGCCGATGTGGCGATGCAATCGCGCTTCAGCAAGGTGCTGCAGTGGTGCTTTTTGAACATGAGCAACCTGCAGATGGACGGCGAGCTCTGCATCAGTCTCGGCAAGCTCGTGCTGCACAAGCAGGCGAGCTACCGCAACGAGGAGGTCGTCTCGGGCTACACGCTGCAGCAGCGCCTGCAACTCTCGCACCCCTACACGTGGGTGACGGCGGTGCCCGAGAGCGCCATTCCGCGCGTCGAGGCACTCCTCGAGCAGGAGGGCTTCCGCCTGGCCACGCCACCGTCGTCCTCCTCCTCCGAGAAGCCCTCTCGGCTGCTCTACGAGGGCCGCGTGAAGCGTGCCAAGGATGTTCTGGAGGTGGAGATGAACGAGAGCGGCCAGGTGGTGGGCGTCAAGGGCGACTGGGTGAATGTGCAGACCGTGTTTCACACCAACCAGCGCGGCCCGGATGTGCGCACGCTGCTCCGCACGCGCCCGCCGACCACGCAATCGGACACGCAGAAGTGGCATGAGACGGCTGTGATTGAGCTCGCCAACGACGATGTCAGCGACGTGCTGCCGGCCGAGATGGGGCAGCTCGTGTACCTCTCCGAGAACGAGGTGCGCCGGTTCGAGAAGGTCAACCACATGGGCATCACCCTAACCGCGACGGAGGTGAAGCGGCAGCCACTCATTGTGCTCAAGGACGAGGAGGAGGACCCGCGGGTGGAGTACGAGCTGTCCGTGTTCATCCCGGCCGCGGCGGGCGGGCAGAACGCGCCGAACGTGCGCGGTGTGGGGCTGGAGTTGTTCGAGACGGCGGATCGCCTAGCGGCTGCGCTGAGCGAGTGCTTCACTGAGGCCTACGGCTGCTAATGCCTGGAGGCCTCCGACACGGTGAAGGAAGACAACCCAACAAGCCGTACTTTTTTTTTTGTTGGCGAATAGAACAAGGAGGTGATGCATCCAGGCTCGAGACCGACGCACACACACACACACACCTACACACGGAAGAAACAAAAATCCCTCTCCTTCTCCACCCATTCACATCACAGACAACTATCTGTTCCGCACACCACCCTCATCATTTGCAGAAGAGAACACCCAACAAAAAATAAATAAATAAATGCAGCACCAATGAAGAATAGTGTGACCGGTAAGAGTGTCGAACCAAGCGCAGCACATGTAGGCGAACTCCGACCTTGTTTTTGTCGGTGTGTCAGCAGAACAGCCAGTGTCTTTGCAGCATCCTTAGCACCTGCTCTCGTTTGCTACTCAATGGGAGACACCACCGCACACGAACGAAGGAATGCTGGCGGTTGCGATGGGCATCCGTTGCGAAGCTGTTCCTCTCTCTCTCTCTTTTCGACTAGTTCGCCGCATTTGTCAACCTTTTCCCTGCATTTACTTTTGTCCCCACTTTCCTCCCTCTCTTTCTCCACTCGCATATATATATACACACACACACACGCACGCGCAGGAAGTACGTACCATTCATTTCTTGACATTGACATCTATTTCTCATCAGTGGTTCTAGCTCCGGGCTAGTTCGCTTTCTTCGCCCATGACACTGCCGTACGCGTGCACGACGGGGTGCGTGGAGGATGCCGCCCGCACACCCTTTTCACTGCACGCCTCCATCGAGACGCCGACGCAGCTGCGCGTCATGCTCGTCACCTTCCTGCCAAGCGGTGTACCGGAGCCGACCGTGCGGGCGTACCGTGTGTCCTCCGACTCTACGGCGGGTGCGGCCTACTGCTCACTGAAAAATTACCTGTCGCGCTTTTCGCACACAGTGGGCTGGGACTCCAGCGAGCCCGCTAGACAGACAAGGCCAGGCGACTGTGAGGTGTGCGGCGCGTCCGAGGACGGCAGCGACAACTGTCGCGAGGACCTTGGTGGCGAAACACCTTTCCATTATGGCTCTGGCACAGTGCGCGCATTGCACCTCATGCAGCACACACAACAGGGCGGCAACGACGGCGGTGCCGGAGCGGTTCACATCGCGCTGGAGAACGCGCACTGGCACAGCGACGCGCACGTGAGTGTCGACGTCGCCGTGCTCTTCGTCTGCGGCTGTGTCTTTCTCCTCCGCGTGCACCTCCCACTGGCGAAACCGCTCACGTTCGGCGCCGCGACGACGGCACCCGCGCTGGAGGCCGCGCATCTCGACACGGTGCTGCGCGTTCCTCTGGCTCGCCTGTGGAGTCGGTCTGACCTGCCGGTGCCGGCCGCACCACGCGACCTCCATCTCTCGCTGACCACCGTCCGCGAGACGGTCCCACATCGCCGACCACACGCCCCTGCCTCCGCCGCCTCGCCAGAGCGTCTGTGTGTGCTGGTGTCACTGGATGCGCGGCGTCTGTGTGTGATCGAGTGCACGCGGCCGGCCCACACGCCGCCACTCTCACCACCGGCGCACTGGACTGTGGCGCGACTGGGCACGCTCGCCGTGGCGCTGCACCACGCCCATCCTTTTCACCTCTTTGGCCGCTGCACCCATCTGCGTCAGCTGCGCTGGCTGTCAGGTGGCGCGGCGAGCCTGGACTTCACCGGGACGACGCCGCTCGTGGCCATGCTGTACCAGTACATGATGCCGGACGCGAACATGGCCGAGGCTGTCGCGGAGCCGCCTGCCGATCACCTTGCCCTGGCCTCTGTGTTCTGGCGATCGTCCACGGTGGTCCCGTGCACGTGGCAGTCCTCGACCGCGTCGGCTCCTGCGGCCCCGCTTGCGACGTCGTGCACACTCTCCTCGGGCGTGCTGACTGACGGTCCGTGGCGCATGCGGCACATGGCACTGCCCCCCTTTGCCACACTGCTCCTCTGCGTGCCGAGTGGGCACGTCGGCCTCTTTCTGCGGGCGCCGCGCAGTCCGGCGCTGCCCAGCGTGCTTCTGCGTGCCACCACAGCCACTCCCACGGCGACGAGTGCGACACACACGTTTCGCCTGCTCGAGGCCGTGCATGGGACGACGACAGTGGACGTGCCGGTGAACAGCACGGTCGAGTGCGCCGTCGCGCTCGCTGTGCATGGGGTGGGTAATGAGTCAGCGGGATCTCGACATGTGGCCACGCTGGCGGTCCTCGGCGTCAGTTCCGAAGCCCTTCGCAGCACCGGCGCGCAGTCTGTGGCGTCTGCGTGGACCTTGGCACTTGTTCACGTGACGGAGAAAGGCGTTGCCGGCTCCCCCTCTTCTACCTCCTCTACCAGCACGGCTGCTGCGCGTGCTGGCTCTTCGGCGGAGGTGCTCTACGCTGCCATGCCCCCGGAGTCCACCGCGGGGCTGTCCTCGACGTGCGTGTGGCGCCTCGTGGGCGGCTGGTGGCACGTGCTAGGGCAGCGCGGCTTGCTGCGACTGGAGGCGCTTGCTGCACGACACACCGATGGCGCGCTCGCCTGGACAGACACGAGGGCCGTGGCACTGACGATGGTCTCTGGTCGACTCCAGGCGGCGTGGGTGCCGAGCGCCGTGGCGAGCTTCGGGGCGTGGCCCCGGCCGACGGGCCCGTTCACCTTGGCCGACCTCCTCCGCTACCACACCACGCTTGCGGCGGGGGCGGTGCGTGAGGCGCAGAGGCTCGCGGGCTCGCCGAGCGATGACGTGCTCGGTCTGGAGGTGGTGCTCCGTGCGCCTGTCGTCCAAGGCGACGGCGTCACCACCACCACCACCGATCTTGACAAGGATGCCACCGCGGACGTCTTGCTCTTGCGCAATGGACTCTTCGTGTCTGTTTCTGCCACGGTGTCGGACTGCGCAGACCCCTCGCAGCCCTTCCCTCTTCTGCTGCGTGTCCTGGGCCGACTGCAGTGGCCTGCAGGTCCTTTGCGCGGCGAGGACGCCACCACCACGCGCGGTGAGGACGGTGGCGAGGACGGCATCCGCCGCGGGCTTGCCGCACGCGAGGCGGCGGTCACCGCGCTGCTCTCGAGCGAGCCGGATGCCGCTCTGGCGGCCGTCCTGTCTGTGCCGTCCACCTTGTCGGTTCTGCCGCTGCAGCTTATGGTGTGCGTGGTGAAGGGCTGGGCGATTCTGCTGGAGCCGGTGTCGGGGCAGGTGCGACAGGCACTGCGTCTGGCGGTCGGGCTCGCCCCCTCACAACTTTCGTTGAGCGTGCTGCCCGACCCGCCAGTCGCTGCCGCCTCCGACGAGGACGACGCGGTAATGACATCGCGTGCGAGGGCTGTGGTCTTCGTTGCCGGCCTGCGCGTGCCCGCCACGGCAGAGGTGACGACACCGATAGGAGAGGCTCCGCTACCGTCCGCGGCATTGACCTCGCTGGAGCCGTTCTTGGCCACCCTGACACTGACCGAGCGCGTCTATCGACCTCTCGCCCCGGTGCTCTGTCCGACGCCCTGGGTGGCCCCGTTCGCCTCGGAGCCGCTCCGTTCAGAGCTGGCCGGCGTGCCGGTCGCTGCCCTGCCGTCACCCGTGGCGCGTGCCTCACACTACGACCTGACGAGGGGCGACGCGGTGGTGCTGACCGATACGGAGGCACAGTCATCCACCACCTCGCCGTCACGGTGGTGGTGGGACTCGCCGCCTGCGTTTCTGCTCTGGCAGGCGTCCCCGGTGGAAGCGGACAGCCCCTTTCCTGCCTTTTCGCTCTGCCTCTCATCGGCTTCCCTGTCGCGAGGGGCATTGCTGCTCACCGCAAGGCTGGTCGCCGCGGACACCCGTGACGGAGGCCATCGGTCTCTGACGCTGCCCGACACGCACCGTGTCACGCTGTGCACGGTGGCCGAGACAGTATCGCCACCGCTGCTGCCATCCGACGCATCACCAGCGTCCACGTGGTATCTCCTGGGTGACGTGTGGCCGCCAGAGGAGACGGTCTTGTTCACCGCTGTGCTGCCGCTGCGTGGACCTGTGCCGGACCAAGCTGGTGACGCCGGTGTGTCCCTCGTTGTCGTGCATCACCACCACCATGTTTCGCCCTCACCGGGCTCACGACGTGCGACGGAGCCGGATCTGTCGATCCCACTGCACGAGACGGTGCTGCTCGTCTGGCCTGGGTACGCGAAGGCACACGTGGACGCGGCCCCGCTGTTCGCTGGCACGCGGTGGGACGGCGGCCGCGTCTACGCGCTCCACACGGCGCCGCTGCACGCGAGCGGCCTTGGCCAGCCACCCGCCGCCTTTGCGCAACGGGCCTCACAAACCTCCACCACCGCCACGACGCGCTATCTTCTCGGACTGGCCACGCGAGATGCGCACACGCCGCTTTGTGTGGAGCTGAACTGGTCAGTCGCGGCTTCGATGCAGCAGGCAGAGGCGGAGGCGGAGGTAGCGGCTCACCGCACCGCCAACACACCCGGCAGTGACGACGCGACGCACACATGGCGAGGACCACTCCCCGCCCCGCCCCAGTGGCTCCGACTGGTCAGCGACTGATCGCGATGGCTACTTCTGTGACTGAACGAGCGTCAGCCTCTTGTCATTTCATACTCATCTCTCTCTCTCTCTCTCTTTTTTTTTTTTGGTTCATTGGTGCCCTTTGCCTTCGTCCGTCCTATGCAACCATGCCACTCCACCGAACAAAAGCTCTCACGAACGCCATCTCACTGGGAGTCAGCGTGTTTCTTTTTCCTCCGCTCTCGCACCTTCTTTTGCTCAGTGCGCGGATGCACTGCCGTTTGCCGCATGTTTCATCACCGCCATTCCCATCAACACTTATTTCTCCCTTTCCCGCACTTTGGTCTCTCTCTCTCTCTATGTTTAAGCAACATCGTCATTGCTTCACCCCTCTTTTTCTTTTTGATTGATTGTGGGGGTGACCCAGTACTTGCCGCATTTAAGGTTAACCCGCGTTGCCAACTATCCCCTGAGCTCACGCGTCTGTGCGTTGCATATTCTCTCTTTCCCTCTTTGTTCTGTTCTGTTCTTTCATTTTTATTTTTATTTTTCACTCTTTTCACCGCAGTTTTTGGCCCATTGTGACCTCACAGAGGGACTCAGTCGTGATATTTGACCCTTTTTTCTTTCTTCCCCTACTCATTTCACGTGCATTTTGCTGGAAACCACCTCCCCTTCCCTTTCTCCCGCGCTTTTTTTTTTCTCTTCTCTTCTCTCCTCTTTTTTGTTTTTTTGGGAAGATTGCGTTCTGCAGGTTACTGTGCGATACAACTAGGCTTCTCGTCAAGAAGCAAATAGCCAATCATCCCCCTTGCCCCGAAATAGCAAAGAAAGCTCGGAGTGGTAAGAAAACAGTCCATACCCTGGACAGAAACTGCAGTCGCGGATCGAATAGTGAGAAATTCCGTTTGAGAACGATAGTCACGGGCTGCTACACACGCACACGTTGCCGTGAACCATTTGCCTCTTACTTACCTCACATCCGCGAGAACAAGAAACGTAAGTATTTTTCAGAACACACACACACACACACACACACACACACACGTACCAGATACCGTGAAAATCAGTCGAATAGTATCGACTGGCCGTTACCTCGTTTTTTCCTGTGTTTGTGTTTTTGTTTGTCGGGTCAAGACACATTTTTTTTGTGCGTAGAACCAAGCACTCCAGTTTCTCCCCTTGTTTACTTCCGCCCTTCGTGTGCAATCTGCCAAGAAGGAGCTCGACGTCTTTCTCCGTATAGACGTGCAGCATCGTTCAACTGTTATTTTTCCCTCACCACTTTTTTTCTTCTCTTTTTTTTTCTCTTCGCGTGTTAGCGTGGTCCCACCATAGCTTGTGATTCAGATTTGCAAAGCACTCCTTCTCTTTTTTTTTTTTCGTGTCTTTTTCATTTTGTTTCGTCTTCTCCCTGACGCTTGTTTGATTTTTCGTTTGCGGTTGAGAATTTGTTCTGTCTGTTCACTTCTCTTTTCTTCGTCTCCGTTTCTGTTTTTTTTTTCTGTGTCCTTCTATTTTTGAAGCATGGCCACCAAAGCCTCAACATCGTCGCCTATCCGGCTCGATCGCGTCAAGATTGTCTCTGTTGGACAGAAGGCACGCAGCAGCGAGCCGGAGCGAAGGGAGGCACCCCCGGCCGCTGCCACCCCCACCACCGGAAAGAAAAAGACTGCCACCACCAAAGGTGCAGCGCACCCCCGTGCGAGGCTCACCATTCCGTGCGAGCAGGCGATGTTGAAGCGCCTGAATGTCCAGCCGCAGCCCGCCACCGCGGGTCTCGGTGTCGCGCCGGCCAAGGCGGAACCACGCACCACGCCCGCTACCGTCGTGGCCATGACCGGCACTCGGGCACCCAAGATCACCGCCACACCGTCGAAGCAGAAGAAAAAGAATGCGCGCCGCGCCAGCCGAAAGCACCAGGCGCGTGCCTTTGTCGTCGCGGACGTGCCCATGCTCGATTCCCCGGAGTGGTCCAGCGAGGATGAGATTGACAACCCAAAGTTCAACCGCGAGTTTCGTCGGAAGCACAATGAGCAGCTGCGACGGCTCCTGAAGGAGAACGAGGCACTGGCGCGCAAGGAGGCCGCCACTACCGCTACCACCACCACCACCACCAGCGTCGACAAGGCTGACACGGCCAAGGTGAACACCGCTCCGGCACGGACCCGAGCTGCACCCAGCCCTGCTGTGGCCCAGCCGGCGCCGGGGCTGAGGGATGGGGTGGTGGCGCGCGACTCCATGTACGTGCAGCGTGCCAACAAGGCACCAAAGAAGCTCAAGACGGACCAGGAGACGGTCGTCCGGCCATCGTTTCCGCTGAGTCGCTGTCCGAGTCTGCTGTCAGTCGACGATGCCGTGGAGAACTTGGCGAACAACACGTCGTCCTCGGTCGGCTCCTTCACGTACGGTGACGGGGACAGCTCGGGCAGCTCAGACTCGCGTCTGGACTCGCCGCAGTCCGCCGACGACGCCTTTTTTTACGGCGACTACGGCATGACCTACTCGTTTACGTCGACGCCGCGCCAGCTGGGTTCACCGGCCTCGATCACACTCGAGGACCCGTTCGGCACCTCGCACTCGCTCGGCGGGGTTTCCCCGATGACGCCCGGCGGGATGGAGCCTGCGGACAACGAAATGTCGGCTCCTGCTCGCGCGCACACGGCGTCTGCCTCTGCCGGGGCGTCGGCCAACACGTCTCTGCACGCCACCTTCGCCCCGAGCACGGTCTCTCCGTCCACGTGCGCGCGACCCGCGGGCAGCAGCCTGCGGCCGCCGTCCGTCACGCAGGTGCCGAGCGGGGGCAACTCGCCCATGCAGATTGTTCTCGCGGATGATATGCTGTGCTTGCCATCACTGAGTGCGCGGCTCCGTGGTGGACGGACGAGCACTGGCGGTGCTGGTGCTGGTGGGGCTCGTGGCGTCCTGACGACAGCGGCAGGCCAAGAGCGCAACGGCCAGAGGCACCCGGATAGCATGCGGATGATTGTCAGCCCCAACGCGCGCGCGGAGGCCAACGCCTCCACCGCCACCCAGCCGCCGTCCTCGATCCTCTCCCATGGGCTCAGCGAGCGCCGGAGCACCGACGGCCCGCCGGGCCTGCCGCGCTTCTCCGCGATCGGCGCGAATGTGAGCCAGCGCCGCGAGCGCGACGTCGACTCCAAGCGCTCCTCGGCCCAGTACGGCCACGACGCGACCGCATCGCTGTTCCTGCTCTCCCCCAGCACGGGCGGCGACGGCGACGAGTACGAGCTGGGCCTCGACGACGGCGAGGGCAGCTCGATTGGCCACCACGCGAGCGACCTGGATGCGTTTTTGTTCCCCATCCACACGACCACCTCCGACCCGTTCGGCTCACTGACCCGCCACGGTGTCTTGGCGGCACCGCTCAAGCGCGGTCCGTCGACGCGCAGCCGGCCGTCCGGCCTGGACCCGTCCGCGGCGTCCGCGCAGCTCGACTCGCCGATCCCGGAGGGCTCCTTTGTCCTTGCCGGCACTCTGGGCCGACACGGCAAGCTCGCCGCCTCCCGACCTGCGGGCACGGAGGAGGAGGAGGCGGAGTACTGGGAGGTGCGCAGCGCCAGCAACGTGAGCGAAGGGCCACGCTCACTGCTCGCCAAGTCCTCCTCGCTCCGCCGGCGTGAGTCGCGCACGGTTCTGCAGAGCTCGCGCAAGAACGCACACTACTTTGGCAGCATCAACCCGTCCTCGTACCACACAGCTCGCCTCGCGAGCGTGCGCAAGAGCTCGCAGATGCTGAAGGCCAACAAGCACGAAGGCATGCTGCGCATGTACAGCATCGTGCGTGGCGCGCGCCGCACGAGCAACACGGCCACCGTTGCCATCACGGAGCCCGTTGTGGGGCTGGCGGCCGAGTCCCGTCCGTACTCGGCCACGCTGGCCAAACCCGTCCAGCACAACAGCAACAACAACAGCAACAGCAACATCGTCACCACCAGCAGCAGCAGCAATCCGAACAGCCACAACAACACGCTGCACTCGTCATTGGGCGAGAGCCAAATGATGGTGTACTCGCTCCTGTCGGACTCCTCTGTCGCGTCCGACCCCCCACCCCCACTTGCCCCGAGATCTGGCCGCACCGCAGCCCACAGCGCACAGTCCGGTGTGCACGTGGCGAGCACCAAACCCACTAGCACCACCACCACCACGACCCCGCTCGGTGCCTCGCACGCGGACCAAAGCACGGCGCGCACAGTTTCGCCGGCCGGACTGGCGTTTATGCACAACGCACCGGTCTACACTGTGCCGACGAGTGACGGCCCCAGCGCTCTGCTGTCCCGTCGCGCTAGCGCCATCACCGAACGCGAGGCGAACGCGGCGAACACGGAATTCTTTGGGCGACGGTACAGTGTACCAGACTCTGCCCCCTCTCACCAGGCCGCGAACCCAGCGTACGCTTTGGAGGATTCCCGTAAACAGGGCAGGTTTGACTTCTTCATGGGTGGTTCGGAGGCGTGGAGTGTCTAGAACAAAAAAGGGGCCTCGAATGATCCCGCGACACACACGCGCATCTACGTATATGAATATTTTTCTTTGTAGAAAAAGAAGAAAACGCCATTGCTTGTTCATCTTTTTTTTTTTCTCTCTTTCCCTTCGCCTTCGCGCCGCACGAGAGTGTTGCACCGGCACTCTCGTCCATCGTCCATCTCGCGAACTTGCTCCGCAAGCTTTTTTCCCTTTAGCGCCGTTTTTTTTTTTTTTACTTCCTCCTGGTCTTTTCTTTGCTTTTTTCTCTTTTAGTGCCTGATTTTCTATTTTTATCTTTCAGCATTCTTGTCATGTGTGAAAACAAAGAGCTATACACAGTCTCTTCCCCCGTTGTGTCAATGCGTGGTTTCGCTCGTTGTGCTTGTGCATCTCTTTTGTGCTTTTTTTTTTCTTGTGCGCATTTGCCCTCCTTTTTTTTTTGTGTGTGCGTTTGATCTATCTGCGCTGATCCCAGATACGCCTGCGTGACGTGTGTGTGTCTCGTTTTTTTTTTTTGGAACGTGGATCCCCCCAGCTCACCTCCCATTCCTCCGACGTACACCAGTACCGGCTACCCGCTCCACGTGCGGCGCGCTGGTCTCCAGATGAACGAGCCGCTTGAATGGGTGGTGAATCCTGACCGTTGATCTTCTTATCTGTTTCCTCTATTTCTGCCCCTTTCCATGTGCGCGCTTTCTTGTGTTTTGTTTACATTTTTTCTTTTTTCTTTCATTTCTCTCTGTATCTTTATATATACGCGTAACCAGACGAAACTCTGGCGACTCAAAAGGCGAGCCCACCCTACTCTTCGTATCTGGCGGAGTATTCTTTCACTCACGCGTTATCTCCGCATCCTGTTGATTTTCTTTCTCCTGCAAGGTGACCACGACGGCTATGATCGAGGGAAGTTATTCTCTCTCTCTGCGTGCTGTTTTGTCTAGGTCCTATACTCCCTTAAAAATAAAAATAAAAAGACAATTTGAAAGAAACCGATCAGGAAGCAAGATTGCACAGCGACTAATATCGAACGACGACAAAAACAACACCAACAACAACAATAACAACAACAACAAAAAAAAGCCACCTTCGCCAAACGAGTCCTCACACGCGTGCGCCGGCAGCCAAACAACATAAACAACTACAGCAACAACAACAAAGAAAACAAGTGGTGCGCTCATCCTACTTGGCGTGCGTGGGCTGCTTCTTTGAAGGGTTTAACATTTGTACCTTGCGTTTCGATGATACTCGCCGCTTGTTTTGTTCTGTTTCCGATGGGAGGATGTCGAAAAAACGTAGGAACACCATCTGCTGCATGTGCACAAGCGACTCACTTTCTCCACGTCACCACAACTCAGTGCGCACGCCATCCTATATGTTTCCTCTCGCTATCTCTTCACCTGTTTTGGATTCTCTTTTTTCCTTCTAGATCGGTATTAAATCTACCTTTTTTTTGTTGACTTGTTTTTTTCTCTCTCCTTTCCCCTCCCCCCTTTCTCTCTGTCACTTCTATTTGCGTGCGTGGCGAACACGAACACTACACACCTGCGCATCACTCTTCTTTCTAAGACCATAACGACGATCACGCAGAGGCACGCACTCTCGCCGCTCGACTAACAGGGCCCAGATTGACAAACAACAAAAACAACAACATTTTTGGCTTTCTTTGCGAGCCCACTCAATCGCGGCCTTCTTGTTGTGCACCGTGTTCGCTCGTATTTTTCGCGTTTTTTCCCCCTCTCACACTTTGCCCATCTCGTGTTGGTCTATTCCTCCTTGTCTCTCCCGGTGACATTGCTACTTTTCATAGCTTGTCAGACTGTATTCCACATCGCATCGCTCGACCTGGTCTGACGCGTGTGCGTATCCGCGCAAACTTCAGAAACGGAGCGAGAAGGTGCGCGTGCGTGGGAATCTGCGTGACACAGCACCGCTTCACCCGTCCTGTCAAGCTGAGGGCATCCCTGCGCGTTTGTTCAAACACCATCTTCGTCTACCGTGACTGCAGTCACGAACACAGCACAAGAGCAGCTAGTCAATCACACACACACACACACACACACAGACGTACGTACATACACACAGACACAAATAGCGTAAACAAAATAAAAAGAGTCTGAGCAGCCGCAACGAGTCTAGGAACGCGACATTGGTCACACGGACGCAATACTGGTGCCAGCCGCATTTCTCCTCGCTGCAGCCTGTCAGTTTCGCACTCTTTTTTTGTTTTTTTTTTTTCGTTTCCCCCCCTTTTTTTTTGCCCGATGCCGCAAGAAAAGGCTTGCCCGAACCGCCAAGGGTCCGACTTTGTTCTCCAAGGCGTGCCGATGCTCGACTCACCCGTGTCGATGCCGGCGGTTACCGACACCACCCCCACCGTCGCGTCGACGCGTGCCCCACGCACCTCGGCCGGTGCCATGCCCGACGCGGAGGATCAGGGCTTCTCGAGTCTCACCGCGCCAGACCCGCTCGTGCTGCCCCCGGGCCGCACGACGGCGACGCGCAAGGCCAGGAAGAAGTCCCCGCCGGCCTCACCAAGCGACCCCTCCCGCACACTGGGCGGCCCGGCAGCGGCGAAGACGCGGTCGCCGGTGCAGGTGCTGCCATCGCCGCACGCGCACGCGCTGTCGCGCCGCATTTCCGATCGCCAGAGTGAACTCATGCGTCCCGGGCAGCGCCACGGCGACCACGGCCCGCGGCGAGCGCCGTCGGCGCAGACGCGGCCGGCGAGGCAGTCCACCGGCACCCTCACCGCTGCCCCCACTGCTGCCGCTGCCACAGCTGCAGCAGGCGGTGGAGCCGGGCCAGCGGAGCGCCAGCCGGTGTTTTCATCCACGCAGCTGCACGACTCGTCACTGCGCAAGCGCGTCAAGCCCGTCGCCCTTCCCGCGTCCGTCAAGGTGAGCCGCGTGCCCGCCAAACTTCAGTCCGCCTCCACCTCGCTGACCGTCGCTGCGGTGACGCCGGACAAGACCGCGGACGACGACGAGGCCCAACGCCGCGCCATCTATAGTGCGATGGAGGTGCAGGGGACCGACTCGCCACCCCGCCCGACCTCGGTGCCGCACCGCTCTCGCCTGGAGCAGGCCTCCACGACGCGACGGGCCAGCGTGCACGAGGAGCCGCCCAACGTGCCCGCTGCGTTGCCTGCGGCGTTGCCCGCCGCGTTGCTCACCAACATCATGGCCACCACCGGCAGCAGCAGCACGAGTAGCGGCAGCGGTGTGAACCGCTCACGCACGCAGCGGCCCCGTCACGTGGACAGCTCCGGCGACATCTCGCTCGTCCTGGGCCGCGACCGGCGCGACCGCAGCCGCGCGAGCAGCACCAGCTCGCAGTTCAGCGGCCTCGCCGGCACCTTGAGCAGCCTCTCGCCGTCGATTGCGGCCATCTCCGGCCACACCGCCGGCGTCGCTCCCGTGGACACCAACGTCGTCGCGCCACCGCCGCCGCCGCCGCCGCCGCCGCCGCCGCCACAGCGCGCGGCCCGTCCGCCCGTGCGGCCGCTGCAGCCCAAGTACTTCAACTTGCCCGAGGGGAGGACGTGGCTGCCCGGTGGGGCGGCGTCGGGAGCCGCGCGCGAGGCCCCGGTCGCGCATCGTCCCTCGGTGGTCCACGTGAGCTCCACCACACCGGCGCCAGACGCTGCGGGGGCGACGGGGCCGCCCCCACAGCGGCAACTCTCGCCATGCGACCCGATCTCGTCGCTCTTCTTGGAGGGCTGGCCGTACAGCATAGACACCCCACCCGTCGCTGCCCACAGTCGCCTCGGACCGGACGGCACCAGCAGCCACTCCCTGAGCACGTTCATGCGCGGTGCGCTGCCGTCGTGGACGACGACCAGTCGCACCGCCACGGACGAGGAGGACGGGACGTCCCACGAGCCGCTGTACGGGTACGACCTGACGGCCGGCAGCGTGACGGCCTCGGACGGCACCGCCACCACCACCCATCGTGCCCCGGCCCCGCCGCAGTACCTCGCGCCGTCGCCGTCGGTCTCCGAGTCCATGACGCCGGTCGCGAGCTACCCCTACATGTACGCACTCTCCGGCCTCTCCGGCGCCGACCCATTTCACGCCGAGGGCACCGCCGCGTTCAGCCCGCCGTCGGCGTCCATGCCGGGTCCATCCGAGACCCTTTTGGGTCCCGGCGCTCTTCCCGAGGGGGAACGACGTCCGTCCGTACCTCGATGTGAGCACTCTGTGCCCCGCCACCGGGCCATCACCGCACGCGCGAGTGCGAGTGCGAGGGAGGGGATGCCTCCAGGTCCCCCGCCGTCCCCGCCCGTGACGACGTCACCAACAGCACCAACACCACCAACAAGGACGGCGACGACGACGGCGATGCCCATCCCTGCGGCCCCGGTCAGCCACGTCGGCCGGACGCACCAAGGCGACAGCCTGGACTCCACCGCAACAGACCCCGCCTTCGGGGTCTTCGCGCTCTCCCGCTGGGAGATGGGCGGCCTGGACAGGTTCGGCTGGTCCACTGCACCGATCGACAGCGGCCCACACAGCACCCCACAAACGCGCCGCGAGACGTGGCCGACGGTCGCGCCGGCCGGCGCCACGCCGGAGCGGGTGCGCGGTGGGGACAGGGGCGAGGACACCTCCGCTGGCCGGTCCCGCGTCGCCCGTTCGTTGGTGGACGACGCGAGCACACGGCGCTTCCTGCCGTACAAGGACCGTCACTTCTCGATCCCGTCATCGTCCACAGCGGGCATGACGTCGAGCAATCTCGGTGGGAGCTCTGTGCAGGCTGACCCGCAGCAAACACAGCAGCAGCAGCAGCAACGACTGTCCACGTCCTCGCGTGCGATTGGCGCTGGTGGACGTGTCCGAGGTAGGGGTGACGTGGTGATTCTGCCAGGCCACCCACCCCCGAAAGATGAATCGGGCAGCGTGTGATGCCATTCATTTCATTCTCGCCGCCAAAAAAAAAAAAACCCACACAAATATCAAAAAGTGCAATACACCGTAAATAGTAAACAAGGACATCAACAGCCTACCGCTCTTTTTTTTTTAAACTTCTTTCCTCTCTTGTTTCGTTCTCGTCAGAAAATATACTTTCCAGACTGTGCACCGCGCGCATGCACACACACATACACACTGTACATCACTCCCCATGCATGACAAACGGAGACTGCAGGCAGAGATGTGCGAAGGGACCCACCGTTTTTATTTTCTTACTAGTTTTCATTTCTTTTTCAATCTTCTCTTTTTGTTTTCTTCTTGTTTTTTTCCCCTCCTCTTGGCTTTTCAATCGTGACTCATTCTTTGATCGTGCAAAACTAAGCAAACAACCACGCCATTGGCAACTAAGCCCACACACAAAAAATAAAATCTATACCGAGTGTCAGTCAATGTACACAATTCACACGGAACAGCATGTTGCGTGGAAGAGGAACAGCATGCCAGCAAACGGACAACAACAACAACAACACACACACACACGGACACACACTTGCTGCGTTGCAAATGTCTCCGTTATTCAAAAGTAAATCAAACGGAACGGACTTCGCAACCATGCCAGGCGCGTGCGGGGCTTGCCATTCCGCAACGTTGACTCCATTACCAGACAAACTTTTTTTTTTACACCTGCAGCTGTATTTCTTTTCTTTTTTTCGGATGTGACCCGACACCATATATGCCCCTCTCTCTGTGTTTGTGCGTATCATTACCGCTTCCCCCTTCGACGCACACATCGATATGTATACCATATTATTTCTTGGTGCCCTCTTCATTTTTTTTGTCTCTCTTCCGACTCCCCCCTTTTTTTTTACCGATCAGAAACTAGCAGACGAAAAAAAATAAATGTTTTCTCACCCACTGCGCTGCACGGACTTGTACCGCCGACGCAACTTGGCTGGAACGGTGAAGCTCACACAACAACAACAACAACAACACCAACACTTCCTGCCATGTTTCTTTGACGGAGTCACACTCCTGACCATGTTTCTTTCTTCAGAGAGAGAGAGAGAGAGAGAGAGAGAGAGAGAGAGAGGGAGAGAGGGAGAGAGCGTGCATGTGCGCGTTTTCAACACCACCTTTGTGGATAACTATTTGAATGTAAACAACAACAACAAAACTATACAACCCAACGCAAGGTGATTCTCCTTTGGCTTCCCACACCGCCTTTTGTTTTCCTTTCGCTCTTCTTTTATTTTCCTCCATTTGTGGTTCTCCATCTTGTGTGTGATCTGTTGATTTTTTTTTTTTGTGTGTGAACTGTTATTTCCAATTTTATGCCGCACACCCCCTTCATTTTTGTTTCTCTTCTCTGGTGCGTGCGTGCGTCTTTTCGTGTGTACTTTTTCTTTCTTAATTTCCTCAATATGCTTTGCTCACTTCGCGCTTGCGGACAATATCGGCGACTGCGTACCTAACTGGCTCAATTTTTCTTTATGCGCAGAAAACGAAAACATCAAAAGGATGAAAATGAGCCCTCTCTTTGTTGTGTTGTGAGTACGATTGCTTTCTTCTTCCACGTTTTGTTTTCGTTTTTGTTTTTGTTTTGTTTTTCGCCGTAACCATGGCTGTTGCCCGCCACAGGTTGTACATTTGATGTACCATGCAAATTCTTTGTTCTCCACTCCCCGAGCAGTTGCTCTGCTCTTCGACGTACCTGTAACAGGAGGTGCTCCTCGCACATGCGTAAACCTAAAATCCGAGAAGAGTGGAAACACGCCAATAATTGATACTATCCAAATAAAAAAAATCAAAGTCATCTCGTAGCAAACTCAGTGACTTTGCATCTTCTTCGTCCGCGCACTCATACATACGCAAAACATATATATATTGTTCATGTATCGAGCGCTGTTGTATGCCCGACTCATCACCCCCCACCCCTTCACCGGTGTGGTGGCCACACAGAACCGCGCATCCTTCTGCGTCTTGAAGGACAATTATTCGCCATCTCATGTTGTGAGCACAGAATAACATCGTCTTAACAAAACCCGCCTCTCCCATTTTTTTTTTCGTTGGACAGGCTTTTTTTTTCCCGGGTTCCTGATTTAAATTCGTGCGCACTTTTTTTTTTCACTTGTGCTAATTGTTTTTTTTTTCTTTCCTCCCTCTTTTTTTTTCTTTTTCTTTTCTCCGCCTTGTGCTGGCGGTTCTGTTCTGTCTACCATGTCTTGCGCCACCTTGAATTTTCTCTGGTACGCGAGGCACCCTAGTTGACCTCCATCGTTGTTTTTCCCCCGGCGTCGTGCTCACGCTATCTGACGTTTGGCTTTTTTTTTTGTTCTTGCAGGCGTTGCAAGCAACCGGACTGTTTTTTCCCCTTGTGCATCATTTCTCTCGCCGAGTACGACTATGTGTGTGTATTGGGGGCTTGACTGAAACGAAAATGCTCTCAATTGATTCGCACGACACGCGATAGATCCAGGTTGTCACGGATGTCCGTCTCGCGCCTTTTCTTCTTCTCTGGTTTGTGTGTCTTTTTTTTTTTTCTTCATTTCTTCTTCTATTCATAGTAACAGCATTGGTCGTATTTTTCTTCCTTCTTCTTCTTGTTTACTTGATTCTTGGATTATCGTTTTTTTTCTTTTCGTCACTTCATTCGCATCCGACATCTGCGGTGAAGAATGTACGCAACCTTGTTTGTTTTCTTCATTACGTTCCTTCTCCATATGATACTCACACATCCCCACAAGAAGAGCAGAGCAGCGGAAGCGGCGGTGGGGGCACCGGCGCAAAGGACGGCCACTCGACGCATACCAACATGCTGCACCGTTGGCCGTGCGTTGACCTCCCGCTATCACTCCACCAATTCGCCCCCCCCCCCTCCCCCACCTGTCCTCGTGGCCATTGCCGTACCACTTGCGGTTGGCGTATCGTTACTTGCCTTTACGCTGTCGTCTGACCGTAGGCACATGCCTACACTGTCTGCGACTCGAGTCTGTGCCCTGCCCCTCCTTTTTTGTTTACTCTCTGTTCTCCACTCTCTACCCTATTCTCTTTCTCTCTCTCCCGTGTTTGCGGTGTCTGCCTTTCTTCAAAAGAAATCATAACAACATCCTATCCCGTTGTTTCTCTTTTTTCTTTCTTTCTCTGTGCTTTCCTTCCCCCTCCCACCCCTTTTTTAGCAACCACATGTCAGACAAGCCATCGGCAGGCTCTCCTACCACGGAGAATAACGCCGCATCTCCGGCAGAGGCGAGGCCTCCGCAGAGGGACGTGGCCGCCGAGCTCGACGGACTCAGTAACGACGAGCTCCGCGCACGTCAGCGCGCCTTGGAGCAGGAGGTTCAAAGCCTGCAGCTCGTCGAGCGGCGCAGTGCACAGGAGCTCAAGGGCGTGACCCAGGAGGTCGAACTCGGCAAGCGCCGTCTGAAGGAAAACAACCGCCTACCGTACCTCGTGGCCAGCATCGCTGAGGTCCTCGAACTGAGCGAGGACGACGATGACGAGGAGGAGCTCGCCGTCGGCAAGCGCAAGTCTGCGCACAAGCAGAAGAGCGCTGTCATCAAGACCACCAACCGTCAAACAGTGTTTCTCCCCGTTGTGGGCCTCGTTGACGCCGACAAGCTGACGCCGCAGGACTTGGTGGGCGTCAACAAGGACACCTTCTTGGTGATGGACACGCTTCCCCCGGAGTACGACAGCCGCGCCAAGGCGATGGAGATTGACGAGAAGCCCAAGGAAAAGTACACCGATGTGGGTGGCCTGGACAAGCAGATTACGGAGCTCATCGAGGCGGTAGTGATGCCCATCACGCACAAGGATCAGTTCGAGAAGATCGGCATTCAGCCGCCCAAGGGTGTGCTGCTGTACGGCGCTCCCGGTACCGGCAAGACCATGCTCGCCCGTGCGTGCGCGGCGGCGACGGACGCGTGCTTCCTGCGCCTCGCCGGCCCCGAGCTGGTGCAGATGTACATTGGCGAGGGCTGCCGCATCGTGCGCGATGCCTTCGCTCTGGCCAAGAAGAAGGCGCCGTCGATTATTTTCATTGATGAGCTCGATGCCGTCGGCTCGAAGCGATCGGACGAGGGCAAGCACGGCAGCCGCGAGGTGCAGCGCACGATGCTGGAGCTGCTCACACAGCTGGACGGCTTCGGCAGCAGCGACGACGTCAAGGTCATTGCCGCCACCAATCGTATCGACGTGCTGGACCCTGCCCTGCTTCGTAGTGGCCGCCTGGATCGCAAGATTGAGTTCCCGATGCCCGACGAAGAGGCGCGTGCCCGCATTCTGGAGATTCACTCCCGCCGCATGAACTTGCACTCCGATGTGAACTTTGAGGAGCTCGCGCGCTGCACGGACGACATGAACGGCGCGCAGCTCAAGGCTGTGTGCGTGGAGGCGGGCATGCTGGCCCTGCGCCACGACCGCGTGTACGTGGCGCACGAGGACTTCGTTGAGGGTGTCGCCGCCGTTCAGGCCCGCAAGAAGATGAGCTTGAGCTATTATGCATAAGCCAGAGTGCACGCATACACACGAACACAAAACAAAAAAAAACATCAGCAACACATGGCGGCATTCTCGTGAGGGGCAGATGAAGATCCAAGAAGAGGACACAACAAGCAACGCGGAGACGAGAGAGCAGATCAGTCACACGACGATGCCAGCACAGTGAGGGAGAGAGAGAGAGAGGGAGAGAGAGGGAGAGAGAACAAGAATTGAAAAAAAAAAAAGCAGCCACAGAAGAGCTTGACCAAAACGTTCGCTCTGTGAGAACCTAGCGCATACTTCTGCAGTTTTCTCCTTTCTCCGTCAGCAACGTCAGACAATCGACCGTCTGTTCAAGCCACCTGTTTTTCCTCCTTTTTTTTTCTCTCTCGTTCTCCTTCTGAAGGCGGACTACCATTGTTTGTTGTTTTGTGTTTCCTTTGCCAAACCCTATTTACCTCGTTTCTTTTTCTTTTCCTTTTCTGTGTGTGTGTTTGCGCGCGTGCGCTATTTTAGGCCCCCCTCCCACCGATAAACCCCTCTGCTGCTCTGGACTCGTCTTGGACCAAATAGCGTGAGAGTACGTGGGAACCTGAAAAAGAAGAGGCGAGGAGATGTGGGGAGAGTGGAGAGTGAGTGACAGACAAATGAATGACGAGCGTGCCCACATGACTGTGACTGTCTTGGCGTCCCGCACTGTTTTTCACTTCTCTCTCTTTCTGTCTCTTTCTCTGTTTTTTTTTGTCCTGTTGCATCTCTCGCCATTTTTGAGGTATGAAAACAACAACAACAGCAACAAACGCACACGGGACTGACTCGTCGAGCATTTAAACATCGTGAATACAGCGTGCGGTCAACTGCTTCTCCGCACCGACACGCGTGCAGGGAAACGATTGTACCGCGCATCTGCTGTATGTGCCTCACACCTTGCACGATGGCGTGTCTTACTGTGAAGACGGATGTCTACCCAATGCCCTCTTCAGTCTTTTTATACTTCCTGCCGACCACGATGACGTTGCTCGCGCACTCCACATGGATGGCGTCGCGCCTTCGTTCTACCATCACCCCATGCCCTTGTTATGATGCCATCCCTGACCCATCCTCGCTGACACGCCCCCCCCCCCCTTTCTCTCTCTCTCTCTGTGAGTGTGTGCAAGCAGCATTCGTGGATCTTGTTTTGGCTCTCCATCCAATTTTGATATAGAGCACCGCTGTTTTTTTTTTCCTTCTTTGAAATTTCCATATCTCCAAGCACAGCGCCGTCGTAGTCTCCGTTTGTGTTTTTTTTTCGTTCTCACCTTGACAGCAGCTGCCCTTTCTTGTCACCTCCTTTTTTTCTTGTTCACCGCGTTCGCACCCTGCAACCAATTTTCTGCGTGAAGCTCACTTAGTGCTGTGATTTTCTTGTCGTTCTGCCTTTTTTTTTGAGTTTTTTTTTCGCTGATTCACTAGCTGCTGAGTTCGCCTCCACGCACACACACACGCACACAACCAACAAAACAAACATATGGAGCGCTTGCGTCCCACTGCGACGGCACCGCGCGTTGATGGCGCACCGACAGCCGCAGAGAATGCGAACGTCATTGAGCTCCCGCCCGCCCGCGCCGTGGACACCGAGGAGGACGCACCGACGGCGGCCCCCGACGCCGCGACCGCAGCGGCCGCCGAGGAAGCGGAGCGGCAGCGTCGCGACCAGCAGAATAGCGAGGCGGCCGCCAAGAAGGGCGGGGCTGTGCTCAAGGACCCCAAGGAGGCCCAGCGCCGACTGATGAGGGACCTGCGCTCTCTTCAACAGTCCCTTGCGGCCCCGTCCGGGGCGACGCTCGGCATGTCGGCCCATCCAGTGGAGGACAACATTTTCCACTGGCACGCTGTCATTGCCGGGCCTTCGGACACGCCGTGGGAGGGTGGCCTCTTCAAGTTGGACCTCGTCTTCACCTCGGAGTACCCCATGGCGCCCCCGCACGTGCGGTTTCTGACGAAAAACGTCTTCCACCCGAATGTGTACGTGGACGGCAACATCTGCGTGGACACGCTGAAGAGCTGCTGGAGCCCCTCACTGGATGTGGAAGGCTTGCTGCTGTCCATCATGTCCCTGCTGTCGGACCCCAATCCCATGTCCGCTGCCAACGGCGAGGCGGCGCGCGTACTGACCGAGAACCGTGAGCTGTATGACGAGCGCATCTGCAAGCTTGTTGAGGACACCCTCGACCAGTCGTTCACGGACATGGATGATGATGATGAGGAGGACGAGGAGGGGAAGTGAATGTCAACCGCTTCACACGATACAATGTCACAGCATCCTAACGCAGTGATTCTAAACTGACGGAGAGACGAGAAAAGAAGGAGACGCGTGAACGTGACACCATGGTGCGAGGTGGATACCTGTTCCCTTTTCTCTCTCTCTCGTTTGCCCTCACCACGTCGTCTGCTCATTCACTTGAGATTGCTAAGAACAGAAACAACAAGACCAACAAGAACAAGCCCGAATAATTTAAACAAACGATCACGAATCAACCGCCTGGCCTAGGACGTACAAAGCGTAGAGCCCCACTCCCTCTCTTCTCAGTGATATCTTCCTCATTTTTTTTTGCCCGTTACTTCCGCTTTGGATTAGCGATTGCTCTTGTTGCAGCTGTGTGCTTTCTTTCTTATTCCCTACTTTTTTTTTTTGCGTGTTTGCCCTCACATGCGTTGGGGATACATTCAAAAAAAAAAAAAAAAAGCACGCGTGCACACGCGGTCATTATCCGCCATACACTGGTGTATCACACGCGCCATCGCATTGTTATTTTGTCTTGCATGACAGCCGGTGAGAACCTCACGGAGATGCGAGAAGAGAAGGGCAGCTCTCGCACTGCGTTTGGCTGGCCTTTTTTTTTTCTTTTCCCGCCTTTCTGCTCTACCTTATTGGGTGAGCGAGTGAGGCATGCCATCTCACTGTTGTCGACCGCTCTGTCCCACCCTCCGCACTGGCGCACAGATAAGGCCTAACGCCACTGCCTCGGATTTTACTTTCGTCACTCCCCTCATTACCTCTTCTTTCCCCCTTCCCCCTTTTTTTTCTTCTCGCCTCCGCGCTGCATTCACTTTGCCTGTCTCTTCCTGCCCTGGACATCACGGCACACACGCCAAATACACTGCAAGGAAGGAAATCCAGACGCTCAACGGAACAACCGTGACGTGTACGCGACAAGCAAGAAGAAACGTGTCCTTTCAACACCGTCACAGCGGATTACGTACGTGTTTCACGGCCATGATCAACGAACAGGTCTGTGTGGAGAGTGCGAGGCTGCGTCTGGTTCCGTATTTGGCGCACCACGTCGATCGGTACCACGCGTGGATGTGCGAGCCCGAGCTCCTGGCCGCCACGGAGAGCGAGCCCTTGTCCTTGGAGGAGGAGCGGGAGAACCAGCAGTCGTGGCTTCACGCACTCGACAAGCTCACCTTCATCCTTCTGGCCCCACTGACCACCGTCGCACCGACCACAGAGACGTACCGTGCACGACTGGCCTCCGCTGCCCCCACACGCACCGTGCCGCCGCCTGACGCGCTTGTGTCCCCACGCGAGACCGTGCAGCACGTGTCCACGGCGCACCCAGAAGCCTACCCATGCACGTTGTCTGACCTGCACGCGCTCAAGGCGGCTGCGCACTCGCCCCTCGCGCTGGACGAGACCACGGATCAGCTGTGGCTCGCCGCCCCGCTGCGTGCGTCGTCGTCGGCGCCGTCCGCCTCGTCGGTGCGGCTTCCACTCCCCGTGACTTTTATTCCCGGCGTCGCACGCGATCTGCGTGACGGGGCTATTGTGCAACCCTCCGACAAGAAGGGTGCCGCGTTTGTCACGATTGGCGACTGCAATCTCTTCTTGCTGGACTCGGATGAGCTCCCGGACGATACTGCGCGGGATGCGGATGCACCGCCGTGCCGGTGCTTCGAGGTGGAGGTGATGGTGGCTGATCCATCCTTTCGTCGCCACGGCCTGGCCGAGGAGGCCGTTCGCCTCCTCATGCAATACGCCGTCTCCGTCCTCGGCGCCAACTGCTTTGTCGCGAAAATCCTCGACGACAACACGGGCAGCCTGCGCCTGTTCGAGGACAAGCTGCATTTTACCCGGTACAAGGAGGTGAAGGTCTTCCACGAGATCCACCTCCTGCGCTACCTCGACACGGAGGAGCAGCGCCAGGCATGGGCATCAGAGTGGCCGCCACAGCACCCGGTGTCGACGACAGATTCGTCTTGCCGCTGCTGCTGCCGCCCTTACACGGCTGACTTGGAGGCGTCCATGGTGGTGCTCTCGCAGGCGTCTGCGTGAGACATCGGAGGCGAAGTGTTGCGCAGTTTAGCAGCCCTCGCTGCTTAAGCGCGCGACGACGGCTGCTGTTGAAAACAAAAACAAAAAAGGAACTGAGCAATGTGCGAACAGAATAATCTGGCACGCTGTTCTCGACACCTGCCTTCCACCACTCACATGTCACAACAACAACACCAAAGAAAAAAAAACAATACTCTATTCTTTCGTCGGCTTGCTTTCTTCGGTGGCACGTCGCGCATTTCCCGCCACACGGCGAGCTAACGTCTGTTGTGCGGATATCTCTCTTTGATTTCCCTCCTTTGTTCCCGGCTACCTCTGCTACAAGCGCACTGGACACGTTTCCCACTCCTCTCTCTCCCCTCTCCTTCTCCAGTGACTTTCCGTCGTCTCCTAGTCGATACACAGACAGATTGGAGAATACAATCACACACAATACAAAACAAACAATTACAAACTGCCAGCAGAAGTAAGCAAACAAACAAACAAAAAAAAGAAGCCATGTCTGACGCGGCACCCTCCAGCTCCACCGAGGCCACCCCCGCTGTGTCTGCCACGCTGGGTACCAAGAGACGCTTTCGCTGCCACAGCAACTACTTCATGCCGGGAGACCTCGTGTGGGTCCGGCCGGCCAAGCTGCCGTACTGGCCGGCGGAGGTCCTCTACTCGCACGAGCCCTCAAACACGGTGCGCGCACGCTTGATGAATTCCCCCTCCGCCGAGCAGCTCACGGCGAATCTGGCCCAGGAGCAGCGGCTGCACACCACCCGCGTGAATCGACTCGCGGCAAAGCGCAAGAAGCTCGAGGCCAAGCGTCTGGCCACACCCGCTGCGACGACGACCATGACCCCTGCCACCACCACAGACGCACTCTCGGAGGACTTCGAGGAGGTGCCCCTGGAGGCCGACGTGGTGACGTCCAACGGCCTGAGCGTCTTCTTCTTTGACAAGATGAGCACCCCGGAGGAGATTGAGGCGTGCATGGAGGTGCGCCTCCGTCGCGAAAGCCACGACGTGTCTGCGTACGAGTCGGCACTGTACCGCGCCGTGCTGCAGGCCAATCGTCTGGCGCGTGTCGTGATGACGCCGGAGAAGCTGAAGCCGTACACGGTGTGCGGCGTCGGCATTGTGTACAGCCTCATGCGCACGCATATTGCCGCCCCGCGGCAGCCCCACACTGGCACGTTTGAGCCCCAGACTGCGGTCATTCGCCTGCGCAAGGGGCTGGAGAACGCGGCGCGCAACTTGGAGGGGTTTGAGTACATTTGGGTTCTCTTCCAGTTCTCGTACGCCTCGGCTTTCGCGACTGGCGAAGGTCAGGAGAGCGTCAAGCGTCTTGCGGAGGCGGCCGACGCCCCATCGACCGCCGCGGCGCCGTCCCCGTCGCCGTCGCACGCCGAGGCAGAAACGGTGACCTCGGAGGAGACGCAGGCCTGCATCGTGGACCCGCTCAAGAACTGGCGAAAGCGCCAGGGCATCACCAACTCACAGGGCTTCAAGGCGATGGTGGTGCCGCCTCGCGATGATCAGCTTCGCGGTGTGTTTGCCACGCGCAGCCCGCACCGTCCGAACTTCATCGGCATCTCGTGCGTGCGCCTGGTCACGGTCCACGGACTCGACGTGCACATTGCCGACCACGATCTTCTGCACGGCACGCCGGTGCTGGATATCAAACCCTACCTGCCCTTTTGCGATGCTCACCCGGATGCCAAGGCGGGCTGGGTGGAGGAGCTGGACGCCAGCGGCCGCGGAAAGGGCGACCACAAGTACACTGAGCAGCTGACACGTGTGGATCGCGTTGTGGGCGATATTGCACCCGAGTCTTGAGTGTGGGAAAGGCTGCAGCTCATTTTCTGTTTTTTTTTCATTAACGAGACCACCAACGTTTAACATGCGCGCACGGCGATGAAAAATAAAAAAATGAAAACAACAACAACATGCACACGCACACACACACACACACACAAATACATGGCAGAGGTGTCAACAGTGGCGAGAGCAGGAAACTGGAGGAGTGCTTAGGTGCTCGACAACTGATCTGTGAGGATGATGTCTGCTCGCACCATGTCTCTCTCCCCATATTGCCTTCTGTGTACGAGTGACTCTGTCGGGATCAGGTACAGGCACTCGCACACCAGGGAGCGTTCTGACTGCTCAGATCCCTCATTTTCTTCAGTTTGTGCCGTCTCCCGATCTCTGCCAGTTTTTTTTCAATGAATTTACTCCTTCGCATTTCACTGCTCCATGTCTCTCTCCCCCTTTCCCTTTTTGCTCGTACAATTCCCAATATTTTCGTGGCAACAATCTACCCTCCGAATCACAAGAAGAGGAACCATAACACTTGTCGTCTTTGCTCGTGGCATATTTTTCTTTTCGGTGCACATACCGATCGACCTCGCTCACTATCTTTCTCTCTCTTTACTGACTCCTTGTCTCCCTTGGCGCAGTTTTTCTTTTCTTTTCTTTCTTTGTGCACGCTCGATGGATTTCGGAGCCCCGTCGCAGAATCCGAGCCCCGCCTATGGCGGTGGTCAGAGTGACAATGTCCGGCCGCCGTCTGCGCAGCCGCCCAAGTGGAAGCAGCTGCAGCGGCAGTTCAAGCAGACCTTCCAGCGCTACATGGACGCCAGCGTGCCTCACCCCACCCTGCGCTGGTGCATCTTTGCGTTTCTGGCACTCTTGTACGTGGCGCGCGTCGTGAGCTACGGTGGATTCTACATTATCACCTACGCCCTGTGCATCCACTTGCTGTACCTGCTGCTCATGCTGGTCACACCGCTCTCTGACCCCGATACCAGCGGCGGCGACAGCACCTCGTTGCCGACCAGCAAGGCTCGCTCCGACGACGAAGAATTCCGCCCCTTTCAGCCGCAGATGCAGGAGTTTGTGGCCTGGCGTAGCATGACCAAGGTGCTCGCGATCTGCCTGTTCCTCACCATGTTCAGTTTCCTGGATATTCCCGTGTACTGGCCTATCCTGCTGATCTACTTTATTATCTTGTGCGGCACCCAGATGGGCGATCGCATCCGCCACATGGTTCGCTACGGTTACGTCCCCTGGAGCTCCGGCAAGCCCAAGTACGTCCCCAAGAACAACGTCTAACGCGAGCCGCGCAACCCTTTCAAAAAAAAAAAAACACTAAGAAAGGAACGACGATGCACACACACGAGAGCAATCCACCATGAGGGGCTGGGACGTCCGCGCCGACAGTCGCATGGTTTCCCCGCGTGCTCGTGCTCGTGCTCGTTTTTCCTTTGTTGCTGATGACGGTCCGCTTCTGGATTATTTTCCCTCTCGGAGCCCTGGATGGCCATGAGGGCACGGCGACACCATTGTTGCTTTTCATTACCTCGAGAAGGACAACACACACACACACACACACACACACACACACACACACACACACACACACACACAGACACTGACACGCGCACTATCTCCACAACACATTCACGACCAATAGAAGATTCAAAACGAAATCGAAAACTGCGGCGGTCAGCAAATGAATGCAAGTTGGACACCGCGTGCCCATCACCTGGAGTCATTCCGTTTTCTCTTGACCGCCAAACCCTCACTGTCGAGGATAGCAGGTATCTGTTTGCTCTTTCCTCCGTGCCGGTCCAGTTCACCCACCACTACCTTGCTCACAGGCCATGTGGGCGTTGGCGGTGCACTGACACGTTGCCGGTTTCACTTTTTGAGCTGACAACGCGACTATCAGCGGGGAACATTTTTCTCTGCGCGACTTCCTGTTTATTTGTGGACTCACTTTCCTCACTTCTCCTTCCCCTACTTCTGTGTCTCTTCCATGCCTCCGTTCAGTGTCAACAACGCGTTTATTCTGACCCTATCGTCAACAGTCATTCGCGCGGTTTCTTTACCCGTTTGCTTACAGTTCCTCCTTTTTTTTCTTCTTTTCTCTCTCTCACACACACCATCCTTGCCGCTTGTCTTCTGCACTGTGCCCTCCCTGTCGGGTTTACTTTTCCGTTTCCCACCTAGTCATTCGGTGTTGTCTAGCGCGCCAACGCTAGGATTTCTTTCTTTGTTCGTTGATACTTCTCCTTCGCGATGTCCAACGAGAAGGGTGCGTGCCAGACCAAGAACACCGTCCGCACAAAGGACGGGGAGGATGGCAAGGAGATCATCCCGCTTGATCAGGACGATATCGCTCTCCTCAAGCTGTACGGCTCTGGCCCCTACCACGCCACTGTCAAGGCACTGGAGGACTTTGTGAAAAACAAGGCTGACCAGCTCAATAAGCTCTCTGGCCTCAAGGAGAACGAGATGGGCCTGGCGCCGCCCATGCAGTGGGACCTGAACGCCGACCGCTCCGTCGCGGAGAAGGAAAACCCCCTGCAGGTCGGCCGCTGCCTGCGCATCCTCGACAAGGGCACCGACCACGCGCGCTACATCATCAGCGTCCGCGACCTCGCCAAGTACGTCGTGAAGCTCGGCGACCGCGTCGCCCCGGAGGACATTGAGGAGTCCATGCGCGTGGGTATTCTCATGACGTACAGCAAGATCCAGATTGAGATCCCGCTCCCGCCCCGCATTGACCCGTCCGTGTCGATGATGCAGGTGGAGGAGAAGCCCGACGTGACGTACGCGGATGTGGGCGGCGTCAAGGAGCAGATTGAGCGCATTAGGGAGGTTGTCGAGCTGCCGCTCACGCACCCCGAGAAGTACACGCAGCTCGGTATCGACCCCCCGAAGGGCGTGCTTCTCTACGGCCCTCCCGGCACTGGCAAGACCCTGCTCGCCAAGGCCGTCGCCAACCGCACCGACGCCACGTTCATCCGCGTCATTGGCTCTGAGCTCGTACAGCGCTACATTGGTGAGGGTGCCCGTATGATCCGCGAAATCTTCCAGCTCGCGCGCACCAAGAAGGCGGCCATCATCTTCTTCGATGAGGTGGATGCGGTCGGTGGGAGCCGCGGTGGTGGTGATGGCGACGACGAGGTGCAGCGCACGATGCTGGAGATGGTGAACCAGATGGACGGCTTCGACTCGCGCGGCAACGTCAAGGTGATCATGGCGACCAACCGCCCGGACACGCTCGACCCCGCCCTCACCCGCCCTGGTCGCATGGACCGTAAGCTGGAGATTGGTCTGCCCGACCTCGAGGGCCGCACGAACATTCTCCGCATCCACTCCAAGTCTCTGTCGTGTGAGAAGAACATCCGCTTCGAGCTCATTGCGCGTCTCTGCCCCAACACAACTGGCGCCGATCTGCGCTCCGTGTGCACAGAGGCCGGCATGTTCGCCATTCGCGCGCGTCGCAAGACCATCAACGAGAAGGACTTCCTGGACTCCGTCAACAAGGTCGTCAAGGGCCAGCACAAGTTCAGCGCCACCGCCAAGTACATGGTGTACAACTGAGCGAGGATGGAAAGGCCAACAAGGGACATGCCTGTGTACGTGTCTCATTCATGTTGCGAAAGGCTCAGGTTGCTCTCTACTCATGTGTCCGTCTATTTTTGTGTCTGTGTGTGTGTGCGCTTTGTTTATTGTGGGACTGCCGAAAAATATTTCTATTCACGACGTCCTCATGGCGATTATTCAGATACAACAACAACAACAACAAACAACAACAACAACAGCAATGCCATGTGCAATTTCATACTCACACACTTGCCGAAAAGACCGGTGAGAATGCCTTCAAAATAGTGTGGATGCAACACAGGCATCACACACTCGCATGCAAACACTCGACCGGAGAGAGGCATCGACCAGAAGATCCATACTTTTCTCTAAGCACACACTCTCAACAACGAGGACGAGGGCGGATTCTTGCTCTCGCTTTCTGTTGAGTGATCGTGAAGGACGCATGCCCTGTTCCCCACATTGCAAGGCGTTTCACACAAGTTCTTTCTTGCGCTCGTCTCGAGGCTCTCTGCAGTTGTTTTCCGTCCATCCCTATATCCCTGTCTCCCCACCTCTCTTCAACATCACCTCTCACTCTCCTGGCTTCTCCCAACAGAAGAAGCTGGCAACAATCAGACCTTCGAAATACTAGGGTCTTGATCGATATCGACATCTTCGGCTTCCCTTGCCGTCGTGCAGTAAACACATATTCAGGGTGTTGCTTATTAGATCTTAGATCTCCCTCCTGTTTTTGCGAACTCTTTTGTTTTCCTGTCGGTGCTGCTGTTGACTTTGTGGTCGGCGTTTATCTGCCCGCGTGTCTTTCCCTAACAGCCACTCACACACTCTATTTCCTCGCCCTCTTCTTTCCGTTACACCACATACATATTTTTTATACCCCCCCCCCCCCTCATCCGTGCTACACGTTTAGCACGCACACACAGACACACGCCAATTCGCACCACCACCACCACCACGCCCCGCCCCCAAATGGCGCCGCGCAATAGTTCCATCGAGGTCTCGATTCGCGTGCGGCCCATGCGGAAAGAGCTTGGCGAGTCGGCCTCCGCATGGACGATTTCGCGCTCGACGTTGTCGGAGGTGGCGAACCCGGACAGTCGGTTTACGTTCGATCACGTCTACGACACCGCCTCTGACACGCGCGCGCTGTACGAGCAGTGCGTGCGGGAGCAGATTGTGTCGCGCGTCGTGCAGGGTTTCAACGGCACCGTGTTCGCGTACGGCCAGACCGGCAGTGGGAAGTCGTTCACCATGCTCGGCGGCCGCACCGCGCAGGGCACATCACCAGGGCTCGTTTCCATGGCCGTGGTGGACATTTTCCAACAACTCGCGCAGCAGCAAGCGGCTGCCGACAAGCCTGGCGTACCGCGTGCAGGTGCTGGCGGTGAGACCAGCGTGTACGTTTCAATTGTCGAAATCTACAACGAACAACTGCGCGACCTCATGCTCGACCAAGGCTCACTGGGAGCGGCGGGGAATACCACCACGGGGGCCTCACCCCTGCCGCTCTCCATTCGCGAGAACGAGTTCGGCGTGTACGTGCACAACGCGGTGCGCGGTCGTGTGCACTCCGCCCAGGAGTGCCTCGACATTATTCGTCAGCGCGTGGCTTCCCGCGTGTCAGGGGCGACGGCGATGAACGAGAACTCGAGTCGCTCGCACTGCATCATTCGACTGCATGTGGAGCGGACGGTGGCGGTGCCGCCCTCTGCCCTGCGCCGCCGCGGCGGAGATGGCGACGACAGCAGCGACGAGGACGAGCAGGCGGCGGGTCGTGGTGGACGCGGCGCACGGCCCTCGCCGTCGTCCTCGTCGTCTGGCACGACGCTGCAGAAGCAGATCGTTTCTACGCTGAACCTGGTGGACCTCGCTGGGTCCGAGCGCGTGGCCAAGACCGGCGCGACCGGCGTCCGCATGGTCGAAGGCGGCCACATCAACAAGTCGCTCACCACACTCACCACGGTGATTAACCGCCTCACCGAACTGCGGCTGCAGCAGCAGCGCCGTGGCGGTGCCGTTGCGCCGGCGTCCGCGGCCTCGTCGTTTGTGCCGTACCGCGACTCGCGCCTCACGCACCTGCTCAAGACAGCGATTGGCGGAAACTCCTTCACGTGCATCTTCTGCTGCGTGACGCCATCGGTCGAGAACGTGGACGAGTGCCGGAGCACGCTGCAGTTTGCCTCGCGCGCGAAACACATTGAGAACCGCGTGCAGCTGAACGAGCTGGCCGACCCGCAGGTGCGTCTGCGCGAGGCACAGCGTGCCCTTCGCGATGCCCGTCGGCTCCTTGTCGCCCAGACACTCTATCTCTGGAGCAAGGAGGTGCGCGTCAAGAACCTCGTGGCTCAGCTGAACAGCCTCGGTGTGGCCCCAGCGACGGGCGTCACAACTGGCGCTCGCGGGGCGTCCACCGCCGCGACCGCCGCCCTCGACGATGCCCTCGGGCCGAGCGGCCAGCAGCGCGCGATTATTGACCAGCTCACCGCGGAGAAGGAGGCACTGCAGGAGGCCCTCAGCGCAGCGCAAGCTAGCCCAGGCAGCGGCCGGCCGGCCGAGGAGGTGCAGGCCCAGCAGCTGCAGCAGCAGCAGCGCGCCATGGACGAACTGGACAGCATCTGCCGCCAGCTGGAGGCAGAGAACATGAGCCAGGCGCAAACGATCAAACAGCTTCAAGAGGAGAAGGACGAGGCCGCTGAACTCATTGACGCCGTTGACGGTGAGCGCGCGCGGTTCAAGCAGGAGCTCGACCTGCTCCAAGCGCAGCTCGACGTGACCCAGCGTCGACTGGTTGAGAAGCATCGCGGGGAGGCGTACCTGGAGGAGCTCACAAAGCTCCACATTGAGCACCAGCAGCTGCAGCACGTGTGCGCACAGTGGCAGGAGCGGTACAAGCAGGAGACAGGCTCGCTCCGACAGCAGGTGCAGAAGCTCGAGGACAAGCTCGCCGACCTGGACGACGAGAAGGAGGAGGCGAAGGACGAGCAGCGGCTGCTCAACTCGTTTCTCTGGCGCTTTCTCAGCGTGGCCTCGCTCGCCGCGACAGGGCGTGTGGTGCAGGACCCGGTCAACATGGACGAGCCCGTGCCACACACTCGCGTCAACGGCGCACTTCGCGACCTCGCGCAGTTTGTCAATGAACGCCCAGCACTGCCGAGTGCGAGTGCGCAGGACGCACGCATCCACGATCTGGAGACGGAGCTGGCCAGCAAGGACGCCCTGCGCGACGTCATTGTGGACACGAAGCTGAAGCGCATGCAGGAACTGGTGCTCCGCCTCTACGCAATGAACCAGGCCCTTGTCGCGGAGCTGCGGACGTGCTACAACGACAATGAGCAGCTCTTTCAGATCACCGACTCCCACACGCGCGTCTCCTCCGAACTGGCGAGCGCCGGTCTCTACCCTCGCTCATTCGCCGACGCTGTGGGTCGCGCTCGGTACGCCCAGGCGCCCGTGAAGCCGTTTGGACACAATTAGCGGCGACTCCCTCTCGACAAGGCAGTCGTGATAATTCATTACACGCAGTAACACGAACAAAGAAAAAAAAACAAGTAAACAACAACCAACCATCGAAACTGTTCACGGGGGGGGGGGGGGTGTAGGGGGATGCAAAAGGCTGGGCATTTTCTTCAGCTTGCACTGCTGTTTTTTTTGTTCCCGTGCTAACAGGGTCTGCGTCTTGTCCCACCAGAAACGTCCCCTCCACGGGCTCGGACGGAGGACACACCCGGCCAACACAGAAAAGCTAACCATCGTTCTCATCTCCCTCGCACACGCATCACCATCCGTCTCGTTTTTTCTTCTCTCCTACAACCTCCTGTCACAGCATTTGGCGTCGCCAGCAATCAAAAAGCAAGAATACACATACACACACGAATCAAGGCGTGCCGGTGCTCGTGACGCGCCATGAACACACACCAGGTTGCCGGCCGTCATGGCACCTTCCTGACGCAGTTTGTGCGGCCCACGCGCTCGAAATTTGCTACGCGCGAAGCCATGCTGCGCGCCAACAGCCGCAAGGCGGTCGATCGCCGCCTTGTGCTGCCGCTCGACACGCACGAGTGGTCGCGCGCGTTCGAGGTGCTCAACTCCCGCTACGCCCGACTGGGTCGCACGGCGGAGCACTACCAGGCCGTCATACGTGACATGGTCGCACAGGGCAAATCGACGCAGCAGCGCGCCGGCATCACCGAGGCACTCGACCGCCTCCGCGAGCAAGCCTTTGCGGAGGAGATCCCGGTGAGCCGCTCCCTGTGGAGCTCGCTCGTGTACGCGTACTGCATGCTGGAGAAGCCCGAAGAGGCGCTGGAGACCTTTGATCAGGCCCAGCGCCGCTTCACCTACTCGACGGCGACGCTCCAGTACATGGCGGAGCTCGTGCTGCCCGTGGTGTGCCGCGCCGGGCAGTACGACGTGGCCTGCCAGCTCTACGCGACGCACTTCCCTAAGAGCGGCAAGCACAGCCGCAAAGACGACGAGACGATCCAGCGGTGGCTCGCCGAGGCCGCAGCCCGCGCTGGCGTCGTGCCGGACAAGGTCTCCGCGCTGCTAGGGGACACGACCGCGATGACCACCGAGACGGAGGCGGAGACGGGAGCGGCACGTCCGACACGCACCGTGCATGCGCTCTTCCTGGATGCGGAGACGGCACCGAGGCCCGGCACGGCGCACCAGGCCGATCTGCAGCGCGTGCGTTCAATCTGGCACGACGACGGCGCAGGTGCCGACGCACGCGAGGCACTTTCTCGACTGAGCACGCCCGCGCTGCGGAGCCTGCTGCACACGGCGTGTGCGGACCCAGAGGCGCAGCTGACGAGTGCACTGCGCTGCTGGTCGCTGCTCTTCGGACCTTGGGAGGCGGCCTCAACTCCAGCAGCGACGAGTGCGGTGACTCCCCGACTGTCTGCACCATCCCCTGCGGACGTGCAGCTCCTGTTGAACGCGCTCGTGGTCTGCGCGCACGAGGACACGGCACTGCAGCTCTTCACGCACACCTTCCTCGGCTGTGCTGCCGACGTGTTCCTCGATGTGGCACCGACCGAGGCCACGCTAGAGGCGCCGTTTGACTTGCCGGAGGGGGCGCGAGGGACGCCACGCTACGGCGCGATGCCGCTGGATGCGATCACACTGGATCTGGTCTTCTCCGCCTTCGCCACCGACGAGGCGTGTGTCGCGGTGCCCAAGGCTGCGGCGACACCCTCCTCGACAACGCACAGCCCTAGTGCTGCGGGTGCGGTGGGTGGCGTTTCGCTGAACCTCGTGCGACTGCGCAATCCCGCCGGTGCCGTGCGGCTCTTCGATGTCGTGCTGTGGCGGCGCGACGATGCGGTGCTGACGGACAGAATGGTGCTGGCCGTGTGCAGCGCACTGGTGCAGGTCGGGCAGA
This sequence comes from Wallacemonas sp. Wsd, assembly GCA_030849645.1. Lineage (NCBI taxonomy): Eukaryota > Euglenozoa > Kinetoplastea > Trypanosomatida > Trypanosomatidae > Wallacemonas > Wallacemonas sp. Wsd. The sequence goes on from JASANQ010001314.1 coordinate 250,884, forward strand.
TGGACCGGGCGACGGCCCTGCTGCAGCGCAGCCCCGCGTTCGACGTGCACCCGTCCAAGAAGGTGGACATGCGCGTCCCGTCAGACCCCGCTCAACGGGCCCTGCGCGAGCGACTTTGCAGTCTGGTCTACTACTTGCACGCGTGCACCACACTCGACATGCGTGTGCGCACCCTGCGCGAGTTCCCGTTTCTCTTTCCTCCGGAGGTGTTCCGCGCGCTCCCCCCGCCCGAGGAGCTGCAGCGACTGCTTCGTGAGGAGGAGGCGCAGCGCCAGGCCTCGGTGGCGGACGCGGCCGCTCAGGCCGACTCGGACGAGGCCCGGTTCGCGGCCGCACTCGCCCGCAAAGACCCGACGTCGCTGCGTCCTTCGCGCCACCACTACTTCCCGCCTCGCTCCACCGCGGCGCTGACGGCCTCGCAGGAGTCGGCAATGCAGCACGACGCGGTGCGTCTGCTCAGCCGCAAGGACGAGGCCTTCCAGGGCAGCGCGGCGGACGCGGACAAGGACCCCAGGCCGATTCCCAAGGGCCTCCACGACCACGCGAGCGGCTGGGACTTCTTTGGACGTGGCGGTGAGATGGTGTTTGCGAATCACCATCGCACACCGCACTTGCTGAGTATGCGTCCAAAGGTCATGCGCGCACTCGCCGACCCGTACCGCAGCTGGAACCCGAAGCTGAACAGCAGCCTCGCCCACAAGGAGAATGTGCTCAAGTGGAACGGAAAGAGCGCAGTGTAACAAGGCAACACCAACAACAACAACACGAAGGAACGCACACACACACGCACACATACCTATACTTCACAGATCTTTTCTTCACCCTCCTCTTTCCTTGAAGAATCCTGACAAATCGAAAACACGGTCGTCACATGCAGAAGAATGCCACTACGATTGTGTGACGTCTGCACATCCTGCACTTCATCTCCGCCCTCGCACGAAAGAGAGAGAGAGAGAGAGAGCGAGCCAACAGAACCCCCAGACGCATCCTGGAGAGAGCACTATCCTTCGCCAGCCTGACTTGCCGATCCACAATTCCACATCTGATCGCCGTCACCCTTTTCATGCCCCCCCCCCCTTTCCTCCTCCTCCTCCTCGTCTTGCTTCTCAACACCACTGAACCGTTTCACACTGGCAAGAAGATGCAGTCGGCCCAAAGTCTTCGTGCCAGGCTGGACTCGCTGCGAAAAGCCTCGCAGATCGCCGAGGTCGCGGCTCCACCGCCGCCGCAAGAGGTGAAGCTCACCGACGCTGCCGCCGAGCTGCCGGAGCACATCCGTCTCGTGACTCCCGCCTCCAAACTGAACGCACAGACCCCGTTCTTCAAGTGTCCGGCGTGGGCTGACCTGCCGTCCAAGGCCTACCACCTCTTCGCCACCCGCGACGGCGTGCCGTTCCCCGCGCTCGATCTTCAGCGGTTTCCGTTTTACCTTCTCGGCAAGAACGGTGTCTGCGACTACGTGCTCGAGCACCCGTCGATCAGCTCCGTTCACGCCGTGGTTGTCTTCCACAAGGCCCAGAACTGCTTTGTGCTCGTCGACCTCGGCTCCACGAACGGCAGTCGCGTGAATGGGAAAGCCGTGGAGGCCCGCAAGCCCGTGCCGCTCCCGGCCGGCGCTGTGCTTCAGTTTGGCTGCAGCGCGCGGCAGTACACCGTCTGCACGGGACCGCCGCCCAGCTCCAAGCGCATTCGCGAGGAGCAGGAGGAGCTGCTGGACGCGCGTCGCAAGCGGGAAGAGACGCGCGCCACCATTGCCGCGGCGGCGACAGCGGCTCTGGCCGCCTCCGTCCCTCACAGCACCAAGGACACCAGCGCGACGGGCAGCGAGGCCCCGGCTCTGCACACCTCGCCGCCACCAGCACCACAACCCGAGCAAGCTCCAGCGGCGACCAACGCTGTCGTCACGGAGGCGCCGGACAGCACCCAGGCCGCTGTGGTGGCGCTGACATCGTCTACACATGCCGCCGAGGAGGCCACCGCCACAACCGTGCACGCATCCTCCAGTGAGTCTGCCGAGCTGGCTGCGGCCGAGCGGAAGCGCATGCACCTCTTCCAGCTTGTCATCAAACACAAGGACGTGAAGAACCCAGTCTCGCGCGGACGCAACAAGGGCGAGGTCATCACACGCTCGGCCGCCGACGCCCTGCAAATGGCACAGTTCATTCTCAACCAGCACAACAACAACAGCACCTCTTCACCGAGCAGCGGGTTTGTTCCGTGGACGGTGGAGGCGTTTACGGAGATGGTGCTCGCGTACTGCGAGATGTCGAATCCGAAGAAAAAGGGAGACCTCGGTATTGTCGAGGAGGGCACCTTTGCCCCCGCGTTCGACCGCGCTGCCTTTGCGCTGCGGCGACACGAGGTCAGTCAGCCGGTGGAAACGGAGCTTGGCGTCCATCTGATCTACCGCTGCGATTGACAGGGAAAGCTTGTTTTTTTTATTTTTTACTTTCCCTCCTGTGTCAATGAACGGTAAGCCTTTCTTTTTTGTAAATCGACTCGTGCAGAAACACGAATAAGCAGAAACAAAACACAAAAAAAAAAACTCATCCAGAAGGCATCCTTCTCATTTGAGCCGTGCTCTTCGGTTGTTTTTCTCAAAGCCAACCTCAGGTCCAGATCACATGCTTTGATCACCCTGTGAGACCTCACGCACGCCGATTGTGTGCTTCTAAATGGCGCGCATCGACGGCATACCGTTCTCCCACCATCTACGACCCCTTTCCGCATCTACATTTCACCTCTTTTCCCTATCCACTCTTTTTTTTTTTTTGCTTTGACTGATGTCGTGTTGCTGTCGTTGTTGTTGTTGTTGCTGCCAACGCTACTCAGAGACTGGGACATCACCAGACGGCTTTGTCTCTTCTTTCTGTTGTCTTTTTACGTGTGCCTATATGCTGTGAGACGAGCGAACAACCAACTCACGAGTAGACGCCTGTCTCTTTCTACTCTTCTTCCTCCACATTTTTTCCCATCGAATTCACGGATACACAAGGATACGACACGTGAACCGAAACATCTACAATCACCCAAATCGGCTCTCAATTGTCCCTCACTACTTCCAACCGATGGACACTCTCGTGACATCCATCCTCCGCAACGTGCTCGGTCCCTCCACGGACCTCGCCGGTCCACGCACGGCCACCGAGGAGCCACTGACCCTCGAAGTGTTCAGTCCTATCGAACTCCTTCGTGAAGGGCACGACCGCGTGGACAGCTGGTCGCCGAAGAGCACGCTCTCGCCAGACGACCGCGATGCCGGCTACCTGCTCGTGCTGCGTCCTGGCCCTGACGCGGCGACCGCCGATGCCGCGGCCGTGAGCGACGCGCATGACGAGAAGAGCGCGCCGACCACGACGGACCCCGCTCCGCTGCCTCACCATGTGGACGCGGGGCCCGCGCTCACGACGGCGGTCGCGCAGAGGACCGAACAGTCTGCGTTTGCGCAGGACCCCGACGGCGGCGATGCGGCGGACGTGTCGGTGTCTGTCGTCAGCGGAGCCTCTCGTCGCTCGCCACTGAGCGAGGAGGACACACGTCTGTACACGGGCAGCCTTCCGACGAGCAGCAGTTCGCGTGCACTCAGCGGACGACCCTCGGCCGCGCTCGGCTCCGCTGGGCGAGACGGGGGCGAAGACGCAGAGGAGGAGGAGGAGCTGCTCGCACAGAACCGCGTGGACTGGTCGCGCCGTGCGGCGTTCGTGATCTGGGTCTCCGCGCACTTTCTCTCGTCGCGCTCTCCGCACCTCTTGCGGGTGTTGAACACGACGACGGCTGGAGGCGTGCCACACCCCACCTCGTCCTCTGCCGCCTCCGTCTCGCCAGCTCCTTCCTCCACGCGGTATTGCCTTGTGCCGGTGGCCACGCTCGACCTCTGGAGCCGCGAGTTTCAGCGCGCGCGCAACCAAGACGTGCTCTTCTGCGATGCCGTGTGCATTCGCCCCTCGGACGTGGTCGCGGCCGCTGCGGACACCGTCTTTGTCACGGCACGGGATCGGCGCATCCAGGCCCTGACGCTCGCCGTGTCGCATGACAACAACACGGCCGCCAGTCTCTCTCCGACGGTAACACTGGCGCCGGTGTCGTCGGCGTTCATGCGCGAGCCCTCGGAGGCCGCGCTTGGTTCGAGCCGTCGCGGTGGTGGCGTCGGCGGCAGCAGTCCGACCGACGCGGATGTCTCCGAGTACTGCTTCGCGTTCCACACCGGCGGCCTCACGCGCTTCGTCACAGCGCTGCGCTCTCTCCTGGCCCCGCGCATTGTGCGTGACATGATGCTGCAGCAGGCGGCGAGCGTGAACTCCATCCAGGTGACGCAGGCCTCGGCCGCCGTCACCGGCACACGTCCGGTGCCGAGCACTGTCAGCCCCATCGTCGCCGCCGTGAGCGCGCGATTCGCACCTCACTCGTTGGCGTCGCTGACGCCGTCGACATCGCCGCCTCGGGGTGACGACACCGCACCCGTGCCTGCGCAGCCCTCTCGTCGACACGGCACCTGGAGGACCATGTCCAAGTGGGCCAACGCCTCGCTGCAGAAGATGAAGGAGTCGTGGCAGGCTGCCGACAGCAGCAGCAATCCGTTGCAGGATGCGAGCCGCGCAGCTGGCGAGACCGAAGAGAGTGAGGGGGACGTTTTCGATATTCCCACCTCCGCCGTGCTGCGCGACGCACCGCTGGCGACGACCTCCGCGGTGCCCGCCTCGCACGCGCCTCAGCCGCCGCCGCAGTCGCTCGTGCCGGTGCTGGCGATTCCACCCACCAGCGGTCTCGCCCCCGTGAGCGGCGGCCTGTCGTCCTCGTCTTCGCTGTCGGTGGCCGTCCCGTCGGAGGCGCGCCACAATGCGCTGGCGCCGCTTTCGCTGGACGGGTGGCTGGCGTGCTTTCTGCCCGACGGCAGCCTCGACACAGCCAAGTTCAGTCGCGCGCGGCAGCGGATCTTCTACGGTGGTGCCGAAGCCTGTGTGCGACAGGAGGTCTGGCGCGCACTCTTGGACGTCTACCCGAGCGCCGCCGACACGGCCGCGCGCCTCGCCGTCGACGCCGCCAACGCGGAGCTGTACGCGCATTGCAGCACGCAGTGGCAGTCCTTTACGCCCGCGCAGCTCGCGCACTTTCAGGCTCTCCGGACGGCTTTGCAGGCGGTGGAGAAGGACGTGGCGCGCACAGATCGCAACCTCGACGCCTACCGCGATGACCAGTCGCCCAAGCTGCAGACCATGCAGCGCGTCTTGATGGCGCACGTGATGGTGAATGTTGACCTCGGCTACAGCCAAGGCATGAGTGACGTGCTCTCACCACTGGCGTTGCTCTGCGACGCGGAGGACGCCGTGTTCCTTCTCTTCCGGCATGTTTTGGCCGGCACCATGCGCAGCAACTTCTCCATGGACACTCGCACAGGCATGCCTGCTCGCCTCCGCGACCTTCAGGCCGTTGTGCGCCACTTTTTCCCCCCACTCTACGCGCATCTGCGCGCCAACTCGTCGGAGAACATGATGTTCTGCTTCCGCTGGATTCTCATGGCGTACAAGCGGGAGTTCGCCCTGGACTCGCTGTACACGCTGTGGGACGTCCTCTTTGCTGCACCACCCAAGAGCGACTTTGATCTCGTCGTCGCGGCGGGCTTGCTCAAGGGACTCGGACCGCAACTCCTGCGCCTGCACGGCTGCGACCGCATTGTCATGTTCGCGAACAACCTCAACGGCAACATCGCGGTCGAGGATGCGATTTGGTACGCGCACGACTTTTATAACCAAATGTGCGTCGAATACGCTCGCCTGGCCAGCCTGCGTGCCGGCAGTGCCAGCACCGCGGTGGGTGTAACGGCAGTGAGCGTGCACGACATGGCCGGTCTGTGCCTCTTTTTCGACGGCCCCCTCCCTACCGAGGAGCTCTAGGCCATGAGTTGGAGACGGAGGGAGAGACGAGAGGGGGGAGGGGAGAGAGCCCGAGTCCGCAGGCTCGTGGCATCTCCATCACTGCGCATCGCTCGTGTCCTGCGTCCTGTGTCCTGTGTCCTGTGTCTGGCAAGACTCACACTTCTAGAGCGGGCACATGCAAACACACACCCAAAAAACAAAACAAAACAAAAAGTATCTGCCATCCGACCAGCGAGTGAGCCATGTCAAGGACTGCATTGTCCTATCCTGGAACGACGTCTATGCGCAAATCACTGACAACGCCAACCTGCGGCAACCTGGTTGAATGCGTGCGACCAGAACAAACGCAGATGCGGCATTCACGCTGGTCCGCTTGCTTGGTTTACCAACCCCGCCTGCCCTTGCTGCATGCGAGAATCGACCAACGCACTCCCTTTCTTCCTCTTCCTCCGCCATCCCCTCTGTTCCTCACGACAGCGACCACCTCAACGAAAACATCATCAACTGGTTGCCCACCATGTCAGCCTCTGCCAGCCCAAGCACCGGCTCCGTGCCGCCTCGCACCCGCGACAATGCCCGCTTCCTCCTGCAGCGTCTCCACGCGAGCCCGGCAAAGGTGGTCCCGCTGGCACTCAACCAACTCCTGTCCGCACAGGGGCCGTCCGCGCTGCCGACCGCGGCCACTCTGCCTGGCGGGGCCAGCGCGCCGCAGTATCTCCTGGACGGCACAGGCCTCGGCACCCGCGACGTGGTCATTGCGCGCTACGAGGACTCCTTGGCCTACCCGTCCCCGCGACCGCGGACCTCTCGCACTGTGGACGCGGTCACGGCACTGCACCAGTGGCAGCTGCAAGTGGCGGCACTCCACGCCATGCGAGGCGGGCGTGTGGCGCTCGTCTACGCCCCAGGCACGCGCACTTTTGCGCTGGAGCAGCTCGCCCAGCATCTCGAGCGACTGGCCCACGCGGAGGTGTCCGACGCCACCGCCACCGCCACCGCGGCCACACGCGACAAGGGCGAGCCCTCGCCGGAGCAGGCGGTGGCCGACCAGCAAGCTCGCGTACTCGCCGCTCTCGCGCGCATCACCGTGATCTCGTGCCGGGACGTCGAGGACCTGTCTGTCTTTTGCCACACCTTTGCCTTTCCGCCTGCCGAGGCCGTCTCTGAGGTCGGCACGGGCGCTTTTGCTGCTGCGGCCGCGGTGACGGCCCTCGTGGTGCCGTTGGTGATGTGTTTTGGCCTGTGTGGGCGTGGGAGCTACGTCTTCCACTACGAGCGTGCCGCAGGTCGTGAGGTGCCGCTGCGTCACTGGCTGCTGTGCGAGCTGCGCCGCCGCCTGCCGTGCGCGCTGATTGTGCTCGAGTGGCCCAGCACCGGCGGCCCCTTTTCCGCCATCGCAGGACGCACCCACTACGACGTGACGACGCGTCAGGCGGGGAAACGACCACGTGACGAGGACAGCGCGGCGCTTCAGGGACCGCAGCATGCCGATCTGGTGGCGCGCTTCACCGCGCCCCACCACCATCCGCCTCCTGCACCGGCACGTGCTGCGGCTGGTGCGACGACGACGGCGACCGGTGCGGGGCCGCTGCCGGCGGCAAAACAGAGTCGCACCGTACCGGACACGGCGGAGGCCCCGCCGCAGCGCGCACCTCGTGCTGGCCCTGTCGCGGAGCTGACGGACAGCCAGTTTTTCTACGTCTCCCTCTCCTGCACCACCGCCACCTTGCAGAAGCTGCGTCTCTCCGATGGCAGCGCCGAGGCGTCGAAGCTTCTCAGTCGCACCCCACCGTGGCATCAGACTCGCACAGATGAACTGTCCTCCTCCGACTCCTTCTCATCGGAGCTAGCGCGCCAGCCTCGCGGTCCCGGCGCTATCGGCAACGGCCACAGACAGCCGCGATGCACGGTGGAGGCGCACACGTGCACGCCCGTGCAAGCGACAGACTTCCTCGACGGACTTTTGTGACAGAGGGGTTGCTGTTTTCCCGCCTTGTCACAGAACCTGTGCACGCCATTCGCTCGTCGGCTGAACCGTTCGAGCTTTTTTTTTTTTTTTTTGCTGCTTACTGTCCTCTCTTATCCTTGTCTTCCGTTTTTACCTCTTTGCAGACTGAACATAGCACGCTACAACTCCCCATTGCGTTTGCCCTGGTCCCCGCTCATCGTTTGTGCCTACTCTGTGTCAAGTACATTGATCACTCCTACCTCAGGGTGGACTCTCGCTATCCGACTTGCAGGTATTCTTCTCCACGTCTCCCAACTGTCCTCTCCCCCTATTCTCGTACCTACGCCTGTGTCTGTATATGTGTCTGTGTGTGTGTTTCCCCCGCGCTTCCACGACTCTTCGTACGTCTTTGTCTTGTTAGAAACAAGCGACGCCCATTGTGCTTTTTCAAAGGCCCGTTGAGGTGCGCATCTGTGACTCTCTTTCGCCCTTTCTTCTGCCTCTTTATTTTTGGGCCACGTGTCACTTTGACTCGCACGCGTTTCAGTAAGTATTGCTCGCGTAAAGTAAACCCGCGTGAGAGTAAAAAAAAAAACAAAAAAGAAAGAAGGAAAGCCAGTCAAGACAGCCAAAACAGAGCAATCATGAGCATGGATGACGACGAGGCCATCTTGGAGCTGCAGCTGGTTTCCGAGGAACCTGTGACGGCCGTCGACGCGGACGGCGATCGCTGGGCCCGCATGGAGGAGTCCCTTCGCCAGGAGCAGGAGGATGAGGCGGCGCGCCGACGGGCGGCGTTGGTGGAGGCCTCCGCGGATAATGACGCGTTGCCTGCCGCGAGGGCTGACGCCGATGACGAGGGCAGTGAGGGCGATGAGGACGACGACAGCGATGAGGAGGAGGGTACGGGCGTCAATGGCGAGCCCGGCTCCCACCACGCCGCCACGACGGACGGCGCCGCGGACGACGAGGTGTCCGATGAGCAGCTGCTGGCCGTGACGCACAAGAAGGACGCCAAGCAGCTTGGCAAGGCGCTCTACAAGCGATGGAAGAAGTTGTACAAGCGCGAGCACGGCTCGAGCAGCAAGAGCAAGAAGAAGAAGAGCAAGCGTGAGAGCAAGTCTTCTAGCGCCAAGAGGAAGAAGAAGAGCGCCGCCTCGTCCGGTGAGAAGAAGAGCAAGCGCAGCCGGACCGCCGCCGCCGCTGCAGACGACGGTGATGTGCCCTTCATGACCGAGGAGGAAGCCAACCGCCTCGAGTTCGGCGGCAGCGCCACCGCGGACACACTAGGCGTTGACGCGGCCCGCCGCACGGCCGCGAGTGGGGCTCGCACGCGTCGCCCCGCTACGATTGCCGACTCGAACAAGCGCATGACGGCCGCGCAGCACCGTAGTGTGAATGCACAGACGGCCGCGGCCCTTGTTGAGGAGATGCGCCGTGCGGCCAAGGCGGACGAGAGCGCGCTGGCCCACCCTGAGCGCGGCGTGAGCCCGTTGTTCCGCGTGGCCTTGGCCGACAAGGTAAACATGCTGTGCCGACGCGTGTGCCTCTACGGACCTCTCATCGAGGCGGGCGTGCTGCAGGAGCTCAGCCAGTGGTTGTACTCGCTCCCGCGCAACGAGCCTGCGCCGTTTCAGCTGCGCACCGTCGCGCTGAGCGTTCTGCTGAACTTCCCCATTATCGGCGAGCTGCGGACGACGGGCGAGAAGCGAAATCGCGCGGGTGAGCTGGTCTCCGAGGACTTGGATCAGTTCACGGGCATTGACTGGGAGCATCTGGAGCACACCGACCTCGGCGTCGCCGTGAACTCGCTGCGGCAGCACGCGAGCGAGACGACGGCGAATCGCGCCAAGTGCATCCGGCTTCTCGAGCGCCTCAGCCGCACGCGCCACAACGACGAGGAAGACTCCGCACGACGCGGCTCCAGTGGACCGGCGCAGGTGCAGTGGCGCAGCAAGGGCGATCCCAGCGTCGCATCGCCGTTTGTGACGGTACAGACGGGCTCCGAGGCGTTCCAGAAGGCCATTATGAAGCCCGACCCGCGCGATCCGACCTCGTACGACAACTACCTGCCGTGGCGGCCGACTGCCGTGCCGGTGACGAACCTCTCCGGCGATCTTGTCCGCATTGCCAAGAGTAAAATTGGAGACGCTGGGCTGGTGTCCGACAAGTAAAGGCGTGTGCCTGTGCCTGTGCCTGTGTGTCTGTGGTGCTGAGGGCAAGAGGGAAAGGTGTCTAAAACACACAAAAAAAAATGGAGAAGGTGAAACACGGTGGGTTTGGTGACCACGCTGTCTCATGCAGGGCTCTCCTCGCATTCGAAGCAGCTGTCAACTCTGCCACTGGTTTGTTCTTGCTGAGAATTATCTACCTCTTTTTTTTTTCTCTTGTTACATGTATCTCACTCTCTGTCCCCCCCCCCCCCCCGGCTGTGCGCACATTGTACCCAATCATGATGCTTAAAACAAATCAACAGAATAAGACACACTGCAAGGAACATGTGTCAGTGTAAATCTCACCGCATCAACGGCTAGGCGGCCCTGTGCCAATTCACGTAAAGGGTCTGCGATGCGACACGACGCACTACTGATACCTTCTCAGTGTGGCGCAAACTGCTTTGCCCCATTCCTTTTTGTTTACTCGTCTTGCTTTCGCCTTTCTCGTTGTCCTGCTTGGCGTTGACAAGAATAAAGGTGTGCTCTGCGCTCGTTTTACTCGACGGCTGAGCGACTGGACGGCTGCACACGGGAACCGTTTGCGTCACAGACACTCCCACACGTCATCTAATTTGAGCATCGCGCATCATCTGTTCGACTCTTCTTCCTCCCTATCCTCTCCTTCCTTCCCTCTTTTTTTTTTTTTTTGTACTTGCCAGCATACGCCACCCCACTCACTCTTTTTCCCCCTTTTTTTTTGTCCTCCACGTGGAACGTGTCTGCAACCCCACTAACATTATTGTAAAGTACGTTTTTTTTTTTTTTGTTTCCTTCTGGTCTCACCGTTCTCTCCCTCTTCCCCTCTCCCCTCCCACATCTGTCATAGCCCCATATTTATATCACTTAATATCTAACACACGCGCATCTCATTTTTTTCTTTTGTTTTGTTGCTTCAGTTTCGACAACCTTCACTTGCTCCACCTTTTTCTTTCTTTCCCTTTATTGCTTTCGTGAGACATATTTACCTCTTCTTTTGCTTCTTTTTCTTTTCCGTGTGTGCTGCCTCCGATTCTCGGAAGCCTCTCCCTTACTTTTTTCTTTCTTTTTTTGTCTTGTTTCCACGCGGCCGTGCGTCCACGTTGGGAAACACACACGTCATGCGCGGCTTCGGACTCAGTCAAGAAGAACCCACCGCACGTCGCGGTGCGGCTCACGAGGCGGACGAGCAGCAATGGACGTACCGGCCACTCGAAGTCCTCGGAAAGGGCTCGTTTGGCATTGTCGCGCTTGCAGAGGTCGTCGAGACGGGCGAGAGAGTCGCCATCAAGCGCGTGGTCTACGATCCCCACCGCACCAGTCGCGAGCTCATCCTCTTGCAGAAAATCAGGCAAAGCACGGACCCAATGGCCGTTGCTGGTGTCGCCTCGATGCCGCCACACCCACACGTGGTCGAGCTCCGCACCCACTACTTCACCACCGACCCCGCCACCGGCGGCCGCTTCCTCAATCTGGTCATGAACTACCTGCCCTTCAACCTGCACGATCTCGAGAAGGCACTGCAACACGAACGGCAGTGGGGCCTGTCCCATTCCCCTATCACAGCGACTCTCGAAGGCTGTGCCGGGGCCGAGCACGATCGCGTGGACAGCTGCGACGACGAGACGCACGAGAAGGCCGCACACCACGCCACGCGCGTGGACCAGCAGGAGCGCCACCGCCATCCGCGTTTGAGGCTCCTTCTTGTGAAGGTGGTCCTCTTTCAGCTGGCGCGGGGCCTGGCCTGGCTGCATCACCTCCACATCTGCCACCGCGACGTGAAGCCGGGCAACATCCTCTTCGACCCCGCCACCCTGCAGGTCCAGCTGTGCGACCTCGGTAGCGCCAAGGAGATTGTCAACAAGCAGGGCGAGCGCAACGTCTTCTACATTTGCTCCCGCTACTACCGCGCACCGGAGCTGCTCTTCGGTGCCCTTCACTACGGCTGCGAGGTCGACGTCTGGTCCCTCGGCTGCATCGCCGCGGAACTGCTGCGCGACGTGGGCAAGCCGCTCTTTCGCGGCAGCACGACAGTCGATCAGATGAGCGAGATCTTCAAGGTGCTCGGGGCGCCGTCTCAGGCAGAGATGGAGGAGATGAGCCCGCAAGGCGCCAAGGCCATGGCCCTCTCCTACCAACATGTCGGGGCCGACCCCTTCTCGAGCCTGCCTGTGCAAGGTGACAACGTGTCCGCAGCACCCGCGCCAACCACGGCTGGCGCGACGTCGCAGACGGCCTCCCACGGCACGCAGCCCACGACGGGCCCGCCCTCTCCATCACCGCCACCGCCGCACTCGTACGCGAACTGCTACGACGTGCTCAAGATTCGGCCCATGCAGTGGCCCGCGCTGTTCCCGCCCGGCACCCCGCTCCTCGCCATGGACCTCGTGTCTCGCTTGCTTGTGTACAGCCCCTCGTCGCGTCTGACGGCCGCGCAGGTGGTGGAGCACCCCTTCTTCGAGGAGCTCTTCACCTTGGACTGGGCTACTCTGCGGCTCCTCCAGCGCACGCTTCCGCTGCCGCTGGACCACCTTTCCAGCGGCTCCCCCGCCCACCCGCAGCGCCACACCTTCCCCACCGACTTTGACGACATGGACAAGGATGACGAGGACGATGTCGAGAAGACAAACGAAACCACAGTGCTAAACACGCTGTTCTCTCTCGCGCCGGGTGAACGGGAAATTTACTCCGACAATTTCTGCTCGCGCCTGAGCGTCGCCTATAAGCGTCTGGCACAGTGCCCTACCAGTCTGTAAGCAGCAGCATCAGAAAAGAGTGAGAAGGCGAGGATGCAAGCAAACAAACAAAAGGAAAAATAAAAAGAAAGTGAAGCATTGCCGTTCCCATGCCCAGGTCCGCGTTTCTCATCATGGCACCGCTGTTTTTTTTTGTTTTTCATCCCTTCATGCTCGTTTCTCTGGCGATCATGATTATTTAATTTTGTTGTTGTTTGTTGCGTCGATTTCTTTTTCTTCTCGTTCTCCCCGGCGCCACCTCACACGCGAAAGTGTGTGCCTTTTCACTTGTACGTGTTTTTTTTGCGAGTTTTTTTTCCCCCTCCTCCTATCTACCTTCGCCCGCGCAATGAGGGTGACGTAGAAACGTGCACAGAACATCCTTGTCTCTAGGCGAGCAGACATCCCCCTCGTCAAGCGACAGATTTGTGACTAGGCAGATATGAAACATTGCACAGCGCAATGCTCAATACAGAATAAAACCAACACAGAACGATGGATAACATCCCATGATCCGGCGGGACACGTTCGTGTGCCAGCAGGCGGACTGGACGTGCAAACCCAGAATTCTACCGTGCGCACTTGCTGTGCCAGCACAAACAGTATCCGGGCTGCCAAGCAGGCATCCCGGCCCGGCCTAGTCATCCGGGTTCTCCTGCGAGACCTTCACTCCACTGAGAGGTGCTCACTTGACTGACTATCTGCCTTTTTCCTCCTACGCGACTTTTTTTTTTGTCACCTTCACTCTCCCTCTCTCCTCTCCTTCTCCCACCCCTTCTTATCTCGATCTGCGTGTGCCGTGTGTCGTGTGTGTCAACACAACAACAGTAGCAATACGATTGTTCCTCCCGATCGCCACCCCGACGTCCTGCAGATTTGACAGTCCCTCAAAAAACTCACATTGAAAGAGGTAGAGATACTTCTGCTTCACATTTTCTCTTTTTCTTTTTCACTTGGTTGAGCTCATCTTTTTTTGTTTATTTTTTAGGGGTCTACAGACATGCTTCGCCGTGGTACACTCGCCTTCGCGATGCGCGGCACCGTGCCGATGCGGCCGCTGACACGGCTCGTCGTTGCCCGTCGTGTCGGTCTTGGGACGTCCACCACTGCTCTCTGGCAGACACGCCGCACATTTTTCTTCCCCGCAAGCGGCGCCACGCTGGCGCCGGAGGCCGAGGCCGGCGGTGAGGGTGCACCTGCGGACGACGCGGAGCTGGAGCGGTCGCCGCAACACCGCGAGTTCGAGGAGGCGATCGGCTCGATCAAGCGTGACCGTCTGATGCCACACGATGCGTTTGGCTTTGTGTCGGACGCGACATACACGACACCCATGGTCTTGTTTCTCGGCAATCACAGTTCTGGCAAGTCGACGCTCATCAACTACCTGTGCGGACGCGATATTCAGCAAACAGGCGTCGCGCCGACCGACGACGGGTTCACAATCATCAAGCGCGGAAAGTACGACATGAACGATGACGGGCCGACGGCTGTCAGCGTGCCCAAGTACAAGTTCCAGGCGTTGCAGCCGTTTGGCTTCAACTTCGTCACGCGCTTCCGCATCAAGAGCCGCTCTATGCCCGCAAGCTCCAAGGTGCCCTTCGACATGATGCTCGTGGACTCCCCCGGCATGATCGACACTCCCGTTCACGTTCGCGACCGCACCTCGGAGGCGGGCCAGCTCCGCGGCTACGACTTCCTCGGCGTGACCCGCTGGTTTGCGCAGCGCAGCGACGTGATTCTGCTCATGTTCGACCCCGCCAACCCCGGCACCACCGGGGAGACCCTCGACGTGCTGACCAAGTCGCTCAGTGGGCTCGAGCACAAGTTCCTCGTCGTGCTCAACAAGGTGGACATGTTCGAAAAGGTCACCGACTTTGCGCGTGCGTACGGCGCGCTGTGCTGGAATCTGAGCAAGGTGATCCAAATGAAGGATCTCCCGCACATCTACACCACCTGCACTCCGCAGCGCTCCATGGACCGCCGCGCCGAGGTGGAGGCCCCGAAGGCCGCGAAGATGGAGGCCGTGGCGGCCGCCGCGGATGGCGTCGAGGCGTCTATGACAATCGCACCACCGGGTCCGTCGGCGGTCGAGGGCGACGTGGCCAAGCCCCCACCGCCGCCTCCGTCCACCTCGGCCGCCGCGCCAGCCCCCGCAGAGCCGACGTCGGCGGTCATTCCGTCGCTGGAGCTGGACCGCCAGCGGAACGAGATTCTCGAGGAGATTCTGGCTGCACCGCTGCGCCGCCTCGATAACCTGATTACGGAGACCGAGGAGAGCGCCAAGTGCGTCCTGCTCGCCGGCAATGTGTGCCGCATGCTGAAGCGCGAGTACACGCAGCGCGTCGCGACCGTGTACGTGACCCTCGGCTCCCTGTGCCTCGCCATTCCCCTGGTCCTGTTCAGCGTCGTGCAGGTCTCCGTGACGACAGCCGTCGCGCTGGCCCTGGCCTCCCTCGCCGGCGCGGCGGTTGGGGCGCTGTGGACGAGGACGCATCTGGAGGAGTACCAAAAGGAGCTGTTGCACTCGATGGACGGCATTGTCGATCGCCTCTACCCGGGCAAGGAAAAGACAAAGGAAGTGGATCAGCGCTGGCAGAACATCGTCAAGGGCGAGATCCTCCGTCTGGCGCACAGCACCGTCGACGACAAGACGGGCATCTCGGCACTTCCGACCTTCTCCTCGCGCGCGGCCAGCGCGATCAGCTCCGTGATCAGCAAGGAGCTGCCGAACTTGCGCACCGACGTCAGCTCTCTCAAGCAACAGGAGTACAAGAAGCGCTGGGAGCACCGCACCATTCAGTAAGCCACGACGCTGCTCCCCTCGCGTCTGACACAAACGTGTGTGCAAGTGTGTGCGTGTGAAAGGACGAGAGATTGAGAGTGAGCGACACACAGGGCAGGTGCGCGTGCGAGTAGGTGACTGTGTGTATGTGTGTGTATGTGTGGATGCGTGCGCGCGGGCACGCGAGTCGTGGTCTTTGTTTTC
Organism: Wallacemonas sp. Wsd; assembly: GCA_030849645.1. Taxonomy (NCBI): domain Eukaryota; phylum Euglenozoa; class Kinetoplastea; order Trypanosomatida; family Trypanosomatidae; genus Wallacemonas; species Wallacemonas sp. Wsd. The sequence continues at coordinate 266,618 of JASANQ010001314.1, forward strand.
TTTCTCCGGTTTCGATCACTCATTTCATTTGCTCTTCTGGCACACAAAAACAAAACACAAAACAAAATAATATCCCGAATAAGGGCCACTCGCTAGCTGCCTCTGGCGCCGCCTCTGTCCGCGTATCAAGATGGACTCGCTCTCAAGCGTGATAGCTGCTTCTAAACGGGTGTGCATGTGTGACCTTGGCCGGCGGCTCTGTTGTAGCACCAACATCAAACGCAAGAACGTATCAGAGCGCATGCTTGCGCCACGCTTGGCTCTCTTCAGCGCATTAACACACTTCACCTGATAGCAGCCGAGTGCGACATCGCTTTCACCTCTCCAATCGTTTCTCTCCCCTGTTTCCCGCGCTCTCTTTTTTGTTTTTTTCCCCCGTTCACACTTGTGTTTCCTTTGCTCAGCAAACTTCCACTTCCACTCACAAACACACTCTCTGTCCCAGCCATGACCGCCCCTACGTTTACACTCGCCACGGCCTCGCCCATCCACAAGGCGGTGAAGCACGCGCTTGAGCACATCCTCCACGTCGCCCCTGCGAGCGTCGTCGAGGGCGACAACTTCGGTGTGACGGATGCCACCGGCGCGCACTACACGGGCCTCATGGCGATGCTCCAGGTGCTGCGCCAGAGCCCCGCTGATGCGGAGGCCAAGCACTTCCTCGGCCTCGGCGACTCGGACGACGCGTGCTACCTCATCAACCAGTTCGTGCGCATCGCCGCCGTGCTCAGCCAGGACGCGCTCGAGGTCCAGAGGGACCCCGAGTACATCTCCGTCGCCGCCAAGGTGTACGCCGACACGGAGCGGATCGTCGAGGTCAACGGCCTCGCCCACGCGTTTGCCGCCGGCACGCGCCGCGCGACCATCGCCGACGTGCTGCTCTACGCTGCCCTGCACAGCCACGCCGCCCACGCCAGTGTCGGCAGCGGGACGATGAAGTGGTCGCTCTTTGTTCAGAAGGACGCGTACCTCGCCCCGCTCGCGTGCAGTCACGTTGTGGAGGACGCTGCCGCGGCTGCCGCGGCGGGCACGCAGGCGCCCGCGCACGCCGCGAAGGACGCCCCGTCCTACGTGAAGCCCTCCGAGGAGGAGATCCTGCGCCGTCGCGCGGAGAAGGAGAAGGCCAAGCTCGAGAAGGCCGCCAAGGCTGCCGCGGCAGGCGAGGCGGCGCCGGCCCCCAAGTCGAAGAAGGCGGACGACAAGGCGGCGGCCGCGGCGCCGTCTGCCGAGAACCTCGACGTGCGTGTGGGCCGTCTCACGAACCTGCGCCTGCACCCCGAGGCCGACCGCCTCTACGTGGAGGACATGGACATGGGCGACGAGACCCGCACGATTGTCTCCGGCCTCGTGGAGCACTACACACCTGAGCAGCTCAACGACACGCTGTGCTTTGTCGTGTGCAACATGAAGCCGAAGCCGCTCAAGGGCGTCACCTCCCACGGAATGGTCCTGTGCGCGTCGAACGAGTCGACGGTGCAGCTCATCCGCCCTCCGGCAGGCGCCAAGCCCGGCGACCGCGTTGTCTTTGCTGCCGCGTACACGGCCCCGACGGCCGCCCCACCGGCACCCATGTCGGGCAACAAGGTGGGCGACGTGCTGGCGGAGCTGCACACGGACGCCGATGGCGCGCTCTGCTGGAAGGACCTTCCCGCGCAGCTTGCCGCCGGCGCCGTCACGGCCCCGGAGATGAAGAACTGCCCCGTCAAGTAGGAGATCACGTCCCACGTACTTTTTTTTTTTAAACACCAAAGAAACACACACACCCACCCACCCACACAGAGACATATCGCAGCAATAAAGGTCTGTTCGCAGACTGGACAATTGTTTTCAGTCTCGCTTTTAAATTGTGATCCCATCTGCCATTTTGGCATTAAACGAATCCTCTTTCCAGCACATACACATTGGCGAACCGCCTTTCACACTTTCTGCTCGCACGCGAGCCGCGCGTGGTGCACGGACTGGTGGCGTCACGACATTTTTGTTTTTTTGACCCACCCAGCACGTGGGAATCTTCCCTGTTCTTTGTCGGTGACAGGGACATGTAGCCAAGTGCCTGAGTCATCCAGCTACGATGACTCCACTGTTGCCTTTCGTTTGGCACTTCGCTTCCCTACCCCCTCCCCCCACCTCTCATTCTCATCCGCATTTCCCTCTCCTTTCCACCCCAACTTTCTCTCCTACTTTACCTCTCCCTCACATTGTTTTCTCTCTCTTTACTTGTACATGCTCGCGCAGATCTTTTTGCTGAATCATGACGACTGACATCTCTCAGGAGCGCTATGAGCAGCTCAAGAAGGAGCGTACCTTCCACAAGTTCACGTTCCGCGGTCTTGAGATCGACCCCCTGCTCGCCCTGACCGAGGAGGAGTTCAAGGCCCTGGTGCACGCTCGCGCGCGCCGCCACATGAACCGCCACGCCGCCCGCCGCCCGCCTGTGCTGCTGAAGCGCCTGCGCGAGGCCAAGAAGGACGTGAAGGTCGGCGAGAAGCCCAAGGCCGTGAAGACGCACCTTCGCGACGTGGTGATCACGCCGGAGATGGTCGGCTCTGTTGTTGGCGTGTACAACGGCAAGCAGTTCAACTCTGTTGAGATCAAGGGTGAGATGATCGGCCACTACCTCGCCGAGTTCTCCATGAGCTACCAGCCCGTGCTGCACGGCCGCCCTGGTGTCGGCGCCACGCACTCTTCCCGCTTCATCCCCCTGAAGTAAGAAGTTCTGACTGTGTGTCCCTCTGTGGCACGTCTCTAGGACGGTGCGCAAGCATCGTTGTTTCTTTCTGGGGTCGTGCACACTGATTCAGATAACATGATCGTTTCATACTTTTCGTTTTTTTCTACCTCCTTTCAAATTCACCCACAAACGCATGACACACAAGAGAAGACGAACAGAGGCTGCTTCAAGTGACCGAAGAGTGACAACGAAGGAGACAGAGCAGCTCAACATGAGAAACGTACAGTTGTCGCACAGCGTACACCACCAGCAGCAGTCGCGAAAACGCTGTCGTGCTGCCCGTCACTACGCGTGCTCATCTCGTCTGTACTCGCACTTGGCTTCTTTTCCTCTTTCGTCTGCTTTCTCGATGAACTGTGACCACAGTTTGCGTGCGGAGCGTGACCCTGCGCGATCGCATGACCGACGGATGCGCTACGTGTCTGTCCAGCGAGACGTCACTCCGACATGCCGGGCTCCCCCATCTCGCAGTATACCGCCCTCTCTTTTTCCTCTTGTTCTTATATCCGCTTCAGCTCCGTCACCTTCCTCTCGCCTCCCTCCCTCCCCTCACCTTTGCAACTCCTCATCCACCTCATTCGTCCACTGTGGTAGTCATACGAACGCCCACACCTATTTATTTTTTGTGTTCTCTCTCCTCCCAAAACCCAGAGACACATTTTCCTTTTTCACACCTCGTTTTGTTTGTTTGTTTGGCCCGGCGCACTTGATTGGCCCCTAATTAAAAAAAACCCAAAACATAACAGTTCACAGTTTCTGTCACTCACTTGCAGATGCCTCCCAAGACCAAGAAGGCCGCCAATGGACAGCAGAAGCGCGGTCAGGACCGCATGAGCGACGCGGCGCTCGAGGCGCTCGTCAGCGCGATTGAGGGCCCCACTGCCAAGACCGGCATGACCAAGGCGCAGGTGCAGGCGTTCCAGGAGCGCAGCGTGGTCGACGCGATCCGCAAGACCCGTGGCGCCCAGCAGGGCATGACCATGACCCCCGAGCAGATGCTCAAGCGCATGATGGAGCGCCAGGCGATGAACGAGCGCGCGATCGAGGCCGCCCAGTACGTGAACGTGCCCGCGCCGCTCACGGAGGAGTACACGTCCTGGCAGGAGGTGGCCCCCAACAAGTACATCCGCTACGAGCAGTTCCAGGGCACCGACGAGGAGATGGACTTCATTGTGAAGCTCTTCACCGAGGAGCTGACGGAGCCCTATAGCAGCTTCACCTACCAGTACTTTGTGTTTGGCTGGCCGGACCTGTGCATCACCGCCTTTGGCGTCGAGAGCGCGACCAAGCCCGACAGCTCCGTCAAGGGCGAGAAGGTCGGCGCGGTGGTGTCCCGCGTTACGCGCAAGGGCCCGCAGATGCCCCTGCGCGGGTATGTGGCGATGTTCGCGGTGGTGCCCACCTTCCGCGGCTTCCGCCTGGGCAGCCGCCTCGTCGCGCTCACCGTGGAGCTGATGCGCCAGAAGGACTGCGATGAGGTCTACCTGGAGACCCCCACGTCCAACGAACGCGCGCTGAAGCTCTACCTAGGCCTTGGCTTTGCCAAGACAAAGTTCCTTCCGCGGTACTACCTGGACCACTCCGATGCCGTGCGCCTGAAGCTCTGGCTGAAGCCGGCCCTGCCCGCGCAGCAGGCCGCCGTCGCCGCTGCCGCTGAGCAGGAGGCAGAGTAAGCAAGCAACACCAACAGTGAGAGATGAGAAAGGAGCAGGGGAGCAAGACAAGCAGAATGGCAAGATTTGTGCCTTTTTTTTTTGTTTTGTCTTGTTTCTCCTCCTCTGTGAGTTTGGAGGAACTCGCCGTACGCTCACAGTTCTTGTTTTTTTCTTTTTATCGCGTACACGTGTCTGTGTGCACTCACATATCTTCTGTTTTTGTTTTTGCGGTCTCTTTTCCCTTTGTGGCCCCGCCCCTTCCTCCTCCTCGCGCGTTGGTTTTTGGATTGCGATAGAGCAGAATGTCCAGGTGGAGCTACAATGGTCGCACTGTCACGCAGCACTTGCACCCAGTGAGCTGCCAAGTGTGTATCTTTTGTTTTTCTGTCCTTGTCGACGAGGCACACACTTGACATTCTCCTTTCTCGTGTTTTTAAACGGTAACAGCAACAACACAGAGATACACACACACACTCACACACATGCCGGACAGCCTTGTCCTTTTTGGGTTTCTTGAAATTCAACATGAGTAACTAAAATTTCTTTTCATGTCCACAAAATCACTGCCCACTAAGCAAACACCGACAACGAACCGACGGAGCACCGTCGTGAGAGCGAGTGCCGCCCGTCCGTTCCCTACAAAGCACACACGTGCCACTGGCGAGGTTGGCAGCAAACACGGCTCTTCTCCTTCGCGCCCACCAAGGAGTGCGTTGTACTCACTCTCCCACTTTCTTGCTCGCTTGTAGAACCATGCATCACTACTCCCGTGAGGGAGAATGTCTGGTGCGTGCACCTTGTGGTGCACAGCAAACAAAAGGGGTGAATGTCCTTTCTTCTGAGCCACTCTCACGCGCGTATGTGTGTGTTCTAGCTCATGAGTGGGCATCGCGGACATAGAGTGCGCTGCACACGTTCATGGCCCTTCACACAAGATGAACAACAACAAAAAAGCAGGCGTTTCAAGACTCTCTTACACCGACCCCCCCCCCCCCCCCCTCCCATCCCTTTTTTCTTTTTCATCCGTGCGCACTACGTAGCGGATTCTCTCTTTCGCAAAGCACCTTTTTTTTTTTTGACAAGGTCTTGTCCGTTTCTGCTGCCCCTTCCCCTCCCTTCCCTTTCCTTCTTTCTCATTCACTCGACTCGCGCCGCGTCGGGCATCGCCAAACCCCTCTTCTTCGTCAACGCACCGCCACCGACATGCACGGCGACACGGGCCGCACACTGCCGTCCCTGAAGCAGACCTTTGCCGGGCCCGACGATGGACGACTCTACGGACAGCCACGCCCTGTGCTGAACTCGAGCGCGCGCATGGGCACGGCGTGGGCCTCACCGGCGTCTCTGCGCGATGAGCCCGGCGTCATGGCCGCACCGCACACCGCGCGGGCCGGGCCGACGTCACTCGGCCGAGGTCTGAGCGGCGCTGACGCCTCCCCACCACGCCAGCCTCCCGCTACTGCCCGTCGCGCCGAACCGACGCCTCCGCAGGGCGACGCCAGCCCACAGGAGCCCGGTGCTGGTGCTGCTGCTGCTGCGTCGTCGGCCTCAGGCAAGGCCCCGCCGCCAAAGATTGAGGCCATTCGCCAGCAACTACTGGTCAAGGCCGCGAGTCAGGTGCCGGAGAAGGAGCGCAACGCGGCCTTTCGTCTTGCGCTCGCCGACGTGACGCAGCTCTACCCGCAGCTAGGCAGCATCATGATGCCCGTGTCGAACTATTTGCGCGAGGTCACCACGCTCAGCGACCTCGCGGAGAAGCAGCATGCGGAGGCGCTCGCGGCGCGCGAGCAGGCCGTGTGCGAGAAGGTGGAGTCCTTTTTCGAGGACAAGACGCGCGTCCTGCTGCGCGAGAAGAAGACACTGGAGGCGGCCTCAACGGCGCTTCAGAAGGAGGTGCTGCAGCTGCGCACAGAGCGCGACAAGGACCTGTCAGCGGTCAAGCTGCAGGTGATGCACCGGCTCAACGAAGGCGAGCAGAAGGAGGACGAGTTCCGCTCCTTTCGCCAGCTCATTGCGGCCGTGTACCGAACGAACGAGCAGCTCACCAATCGCATTGAGATGCTAGAGGCGCTGATGAAGCAACACCGCCTGCAGATCCCGTCGACCCCACCGGAGCTGTACGCCTTTCGCAGCGGCGGCAACGGGCTCGATGGCGGCACCCCTGCCTCACCGACCTCCGGCGAATCCGGGATTCGACCGCTCAAGGATCAGGTGTCGCCCGAGTTCATCGAGGCTGCGCACGAGGAGATGGAGAGCGCGCGACTGAACCTGCAGCGCGAGTTGCTCACCAACGCCTTCGACGACCGCACAGCGTACCGACTTCAGGTGAGCTCGCTCAAGCTCGACAACCTCGACCTCAAGGCCAAGGTGTCCACGCTCGAGGAGCGGATGCTCGAGCTGAACCGCTACATCTACGAGAAGCGCTTTCTGCACAGCGAGGCCGACGGCGACGGCCGCGTTCCCCTGACGCCGCGTCCGCGCGACGTCCCATTTGGCATTCAGACAGACTTGGGCATCGACCTCAAGCACTCCACCGCGGAGATTGTGTCGGAGCTGTCCGCCGTTGGCACCAACCTCAAGCACCAGCTGAACTCGTCGCTGCTGCGTCTGCGGCAGATGGCGACGGTCACCGACTGGATGCACGAGAACAGCCTCACGGAGCTCGACGTGGACGACAACGGCGCCAGCGTGCTGCCGACGTTCCCTGTGAGCGCGTGGCCGGTCGTGCCGCACTTTCTGCGCACCACCGTGACCCCCGACGTGTCGAACCTGCGCTGGACGGAGGCCGAGACGGGCGCCATTTTCCTGCAGTTCTTCCGCGCCCTGCCGTCGCTGCGGGCCGCGTGCTGCAACATGCGCGACGACAAGATGGTGGAGCCGCGGCGCTATCAGCTGTCCGAGCGGCGTGAGCACATCATGACGCGCCTCGATGCTACCCGCGAGGAGCTCCAAAAGAAGAGCGCGTCGGCCGTCCCGTTTGGCTACGCGGTGTCCCAATTTGTGCGCGACTACCTGATGAACCTCAACCCCGGCTCCAAGGAGGCCACCGTCATTCTCCCGGGCACGCTGCAGCCGCGCTACACCGTGCAGGGTGAGCAGCGGCCCGTGGAGCTCGAGTTCACTCGCTTCGCCTACAACATGTGGTGGGCTGCGCAGCGCTACCGCACCACGCAGCCGCTGTGCCGCTACTTCCTCGCCATCATTGATGGGCAGCTGCCGGCCACTCTGTTCGACGTCATGGAGAGTCTCCTGGAGAAGGTCGTGGACCTCGTGCAGGCCCTCGACGTGGATGGCAGCCACCTGCTCACCTTCCACAAATTGTCCAGCGGCACCGCGCACGTGGTCGCCGATATGGGTGCGCAGGCCGGGCGCTGCGGCGTGCTGGCGATTGCGCAAACCTTCGAGGCCAACGAGGTCCCCGTGCTGGCCGGGCGCATCCGCATGGACGCGCTTCTCGCCGACGAGACCTGCGCCACGCTGGAGGGCAACCCGGGCGACGAGCTCGCCGCGGAGGCGACGGCACGGCAGCAGCGCGGCCTGCCCCCGCGCATCACCGTGGTGCGAGTGCGCGGGCGGACGCAGCAGCCTGTCGGGGCCTCCGTGTACGTGCGCTATTGGCGCCGCCTGGTGCTTCAGCGCTACGAGCACCTCTACCGCTACGTGGAGCGCCTCCTCGGCCCGCTGGTGGTGGAGAGCGACGTCGTGGTCGGTGTCTACTTTTTGCCGCTCCCAGAGACCATGGCGCTGCTCCAGCGGCTGGACGACGAGTTCACCATGGCGCCTGAGCTGGCCTTCCGCACGCAGGACTTCCCGACCTTCCCGGAGGACCAGCCCCTGATTGAGCACGATGGCGTGGCCGAGGTGTTTCAGGAGGCCGTCTCTGGGCTGCCGGAGATTACGAAGAACTACCTGTCACTGCTGCGCGAGCGCGGCCAGATCGTCGCGAACCGTGCTGCCTATCGCGTCGGTGCCCTGCGCGAGCTCGTCACCGAGGCGGTTGAGGCACTGCCCCGGCTCAGCCGCGCCGTGCACTTTCCATTCAAGAGCGCCGACGAGGCCGCCCGAGCGCGGGAGCTGACGCGCACCGGCTCGCCGTCCCCGGCGGCCTCGCCGAAAAGCATGCGACGCGTCGCGCCAGAGGCTGGGCCCGTGCCGTCGTCGCCGTCCGCGAAGGGGCCCGCACCGCCGGCGGACGATGACACCAAGACCGGGAAGAAGAAGAAGAAAAAGGCTGGCAAGGTCAAGGTGTCTCCTGCTCGGCCCACCAAAGCCGCTGTATCGCCCAAGGCGACCAAACCGGCGCGGCGAACGTCGTCCCCTGATGCGATTCCCGAAGCGCTGCTCATCGACGACGACTGCGAGATTGTGGAGTGGTACGGCTTCTGTGCGGCTCTGCGGCAGTGTGTGCCGCCGCTGAACGACCGGCTGCTGAAGATGGACATGCCGTCGCTGGACTGGAGCAGCTTGCTGGACGGCCTGCGAGGACAGGTTCGGCGCGACTCTCAATCGAACGACGCCGTCGAGGACGATGCAGCGAACAAGGAGGCACCTGCTGCGAACAAGAAGGTAGCCTAGGTGACACGCACGCAAGACGCACAACACGCACACAGCACATCCATACATACCCATTGATGTACATGTACACTATCAATTGAATCAAGTGAGCCACTCAACGACGCACACACAGATACTGAGAGCGCTCTCGGTTTTTACTTTGTGGCCGGCCACCAGAGTGCCATGAGCTCTTCTCACCACTCGTTCTTTTAGCTGTTTTCGAACCTCCCACATCTGATGAAACGCATCGTAGGCATGCCAAGCTTGCTCGCTTACACAAGAACAACAACAACAAAAAAGAAGCGACGCACACACCTCCCGTTGTTTCGCTGCCACTTCCCTACGATGAAAAGTAGATAACACCTCGCGCTCTGTCTGTATCCAACCCGCGGCGATGCTCACCACGCGAGTTTCCGTTTGCCGGGTCTTTGATTGCGCAATGGCAGCTCCTCGTGCTCAACCACTCGTTAGCCCGTAGACCTCTACATCTTTTCTTCCTCCCACCTTCTCTCACATCTTCTTTCACAACCAATGCAAACAACCCGTATTTTTCAAACTACTTTTCCTTTCGACAGCTACTTGAAATCATGACGACTGACATCTCTCAGGAGCGCTATGAGCAGCTCAAGAAGGAGCGTACCTTCCACAAGTTCACGTTCCGCGGTCTTGAGATCGACCCCCTGCTCGCCCTGACCGAGGAGGAGTTCAAGGCCCTGGTGCACGCTCGCGCGCGCCGCCACATGAACCGCCACGCCGCCCGCCGCCCGCCTGTGCTGCTGAAGCGCCTGCGCGAGGCCAAGAAGGACGTGAAGGTCGGCGAGAAGCCCAAGGCCGTGAAGACGCACCTTCGCGACGTGGTGATCACGCCGGAGATGGTCGGCTCTGTTGTTGGCGTGTACAACGGCAAGCAGTTCAACTCTGTTGAGATCAAGGGTGAGATGATCGGCCACTACCTCGCCGAGTTCTCCATGAGCTACCAGCCCGTGCTGCACGGCCGCCCTGGTGTCGGCGCCACGCACTCTTCCCGCTTCATCCCCCTGAAGTAAGAAGTTCTGACTGTGCTCTGCAATGTGCTTCCCATTCAAGTCGCAATTCAATTCATTTACTTTTTGTTTTTTTGAACTCGCTTCAATAACTGTCCACTTAAAAAAAAAAAGGAGAGAGAGATAAAACACGCAAACACGTCGACTGCGTATCTGCCGTCCTGTTTGTGTTGGCCGACGCATGTCCACGCGACAGGCAGCCTCCGCATCGCGAGCCGCCGTTGCGCAATGGGGGCGTGCGCCTTTCCACACTCAAACTGTGTCACAACGTATCCGCCTACCTATCTCCGATGTTGACGCGGTCGCACTCGCCGCGCGCCGGAGCATGCCTGCGGAGTGCGAGACCGAAGCATATCGACGTCGCATCACGGCAATCGCCCAGTCATGTGCTTCAGTATCCCCCATCTCGCGTGCTGATGCTTTCAGCTGAAGTCATCTTCTCACTGTGTCTCGACTGTTTCATCACACGCCACTGACCTTGTCTTCCTCTCTCTCTCTCTCTCTCTCTCTTTCCGATCACGCCTGACTGAATCAGCGTACATTTATTTTTGTTGTCGTTGCTCCGGATCACTGCTTGTCCAGAGTTGCCTTTTGAGACATCTGGATTTTGGTGATACCGTGCACTTCCGTTGTCGCTGTCGGCGCTTGTGATAACACGTACGCGCGGCAATATACACTCAATACTACGTCACACGAACGACTTCAGCTTGGAGTATTCGTCGACACACTAAGAATAGATCTTTTCTCTCGTTGTTTTGTCTGTGCCCTCATCCAGAGGCCTGTTCTCTCTTCACAAACACAGAGTGCACTGGGCAACACTTTTCCAAACTAATCATAACCATCGCCGTGCACTTGGCGAGGAGAGAAGCAGCACTCACTGGCGTTCACGCAAACCTTGAAAGAAACAAACTACAGCACCATCGCATAAAGGAAGACGAACCACGTCACGACCACAAAACAAGATAAACCACTACGGAAACCGAGAGGAAGCTAGGAGGGCCGTTCATTTTTCTTTGCTAGTTAGTTTGACCCAACACAATCTTAGTACGTTGCGCTCGTCCTTGTTGTGTACGTCGCGCCCCTTAGCTTGGCCACCGCACATACCACACAAAACTTGAAAGGACCCCCAAAAGAAGAGAAGCAAAAAAAAAAGACAAAAAAAACACTAAACCACACTCTACTGTGCATTTGCTGTGTGCCACGTCCGCACATCGCAATTCTTGCGCCAAGAACAAACCTGACGCTGAAAGGTCTCGTGGTCGACACAGGGGACACACGTACACGGTGCACCTGCACTACGCGACGACTTTCACCAAGGCACCATGGATCTCGATCTGCAAGAGGTTGTTGGTCTGGAGAACTTCTCGCGGCACCTCGTCACAGAAGGCGAGGAGAACGCCCGCGTTGGGCTCGAGCGAAGGCACCAGGAGCTGCAAAGAGAGCTTCGCCTTGCCTACGGGTTCTCCCGCACGAACGTCACCGCCGGCCGACTCTCTTCGGAGCCCCGCCAGGCCCCCGTGTACCTCAGCCGCGCCTCCGACGCGAGCACACGCGGCCGCAGCGTGAACCGACGCTCGCAATCACCATCCTTGCTCGGCCCCTTGCCACCGTCCGCTGGACCGTTTGTCAACGCGGTGCACCAGGGAGAGCTCGTCGACGTCGCCTCCTTGCCGTCCAGCTCCGCAGCCGAGCCGAGACAAGCCGCTCACGTGGTGCCCGCTGCTCCGTGGCCCAACCACGGCGACAGCGAGGGCCGTCATGCCGTGCGTGAGGAGGACCTTTATCCAGAGGTGATCGCCTCCATCCAGGAACGGACCCGCTACGAAATGTCTCGACGTGACGGCCTCCGCAACGTCCACGAAACCTTTGACATGGAAAACGCGATGCGCAATGAAATTGTCGCGCTGGAGATGCTGAGCCGACGAGGCATCGTATCTCTCATGGCGAGCGAGGCGCAAGGTGCGCAGGAGGGGCCCGCACCGCCGCCAGCCCCCGCGCCTCTGAGACCCACGACAGCCCCCACGGCCCCCACCGCGCGTCGAGCACGTGCCGCTGAGCGTGCCGCCCCGACCGCAGCCACGTCAGCCGAAGTCCGCGCGCCCGTCGCCCGACTGGAGCGACGGCAAGGCGCGGATGGTCGGCCGCAGTTGGCATCACCATCGCGTCCAGTGACGGCGAGCACCGTCGTCCGCTCACCACGCAGCTCGCAGACCCTGCCGGTGCCACCACTGGCTTTGGCCTCGCTTACGCGCGCTCGTACAGGACCCATCGATGACCGCGCACCGCTCGCGGCCTCCACGCCACCACGCCGGGAGGGCGGCGATGGACGCGGGCATCGGGCAGCAGAGGGTGAAGGAGGCGTGCAAGAGAAGGAGGCCCGTCGTCGCGTGGCGATTCAAGACGAAGAAGTCGGCGCCTTGGTCGCACTGCTCGGGCAGCGCCGTCGCGACTTGGCGTCCATCGAGCCCCAGTCCAGTCAGGCCGCACGAGGCCTCCCCACCCGCGCCGACGAGGCCAACGCTGCCCCGGAACGGGCGGTGCAGGCCGCGGAGCACACCGCGCTCGAGATGAGTGAGGACAACGGCCGCGTACACGTGCAAAACGCTGAAGTCACCGAGCTTGTGGAACTCTTGCAGCAGCGTCGCACCCAGCAACGGGCCATCGCAGCGCGAGTCGTGGCTGGAGAACAGGCTGGCGTGGCCGACGCCGAGGAGGCTGGCCGCGACGCGATTGCCGCCGCCGAGGCCGCTGAGCGCGCGCCGCTGGAGTCCGCCTGCGTGGAGGACGAGGAGACCGTTGCCCGCGACGCGCTCGCCGACGACGAGGACGTGGAGCGCGCTGG
>JASANQ010001315.1:0-29796 GCA_030849645.1 Wallacemonas sp. Wsd
CGAATGTGATCCTGCCCAACGCGGAGCCTTTCAGGTCAGAGCAGTGCCCTGTGTGCGACTTCAGTGACCGCCGCGAGCCTCTTGTGGTGCAGAGCACGTGCGTTGACTTGGCCGTACGTCGCGCGAGCTCTGGAGACATCCTTTACCTTTTTTTGAGCTTCTGGTCCTTTCTACTTGTGTTGGTTCTGTGGGTGTGGCTGGCTACCAAGTTGGTGGTACGGCTGGTGAGATCGTGCTTTTCCGCGCGCGTGCAGCCCACTCTCAGCACTGTGCCCGCGATGTAGTGCCAATGTGGCGCGCAATGATACACTGCGTGTTTTTTTTTTCCCTTTTTTCTCCCTCACTGTGCTTTCTGTGCGACCCTTCACGCGGCTCTCTTGTGCTGACTCCCGACAAACAACAAGTTTACCCATTTGAACGCTACGTTTTATCTTTTCTTTTTCACGACCCTCTTTTTACTCTTTTTTTTGTTTCATGCTTGGAGTGCTCGCATTTTCGACGCGCACGCTGTTCCTAGGGTTCGTTGGCGCGTCCCCTCCCCCCCCCTTGTTGCCGTTCCTTTTCCACGTTCTTTCCAACTTAGGGCACTGTGCTGACACTTGCTGTTTTTCTCCCCTTTTCCCCTTTTTTCTCCCCTTATGTTTTGCGTCGTTTTTGTTACGCCCCCCCCCCCCTCTCCCCTGTCGACTTGCGGCGATGAGCGTGATCGCTGTCGCTGTGGAGCTTTACGCGCAGATACACATCAACACACATGAAAGTAAAGACACAGCCGATTATGCGTCTTGCGGTACACGGGCAGTCTCAAAAGACGGCTGTCACCTCTCTCTCTCTCTCCCTTGCGACTGCGGGTGCCTGTCTCCATTGCCCTTCACCGGCTGCGCCACGTGCAGTCAGCGACTTGTGACGGACATGTGTCCCCACCAGCTAACCGAGTCTCTTGGCCACCTGCACCACGCACTGTGCAGCATCCTCTTTTTCTTCTCCACGTTTGCCACTCTTGTGCCCCCTTCTCCTCCAATCCCTCTGTCTGCTCACTCACTCAGTCTTCGCCATTCCCTCGTTGGAATCAGAAAACTCTGTTGCAGGCCTGCACACCGAAACCATGTTCACCAAGTTCCTCCTTGTTGGGGAGGTGATGCTCGTCGCGATGGCTGCCATGGCTGTGCTGTTCCACTCGTTCTTCTTGATGGAGGCTATTGCGTTCGATATAATGACTGGTCACTACAGCATGGCAGAGACACAATCCACATTTCAGGCTGCCTTTTGCCTTTTTTTCCTCTTCTCTGCTGCTGCTGTGGAGGCACTGCGCCGTGTCATCGAGTGTGCTGACCGCACAGACCACCTTGCTCGTGTCCGTGATGGTGATGACACCAGCGGTGATGTCGTCCCTCGTGAGGCACCTTCTGTCTCTAGCATCGCAGCTTCGACTCTTCAGAACCCCACAATTGTGGCGTTGACGGACGATGCGTGCAAGTCACCCGTGCATGTCATCGCTGCCGTCAACGACCACCACGACGGTGACGCACTTCATGTCGTGGACACCACCACCAACACCATAGACAGAACCAGCGTGGGACAGGCGCTGTGCTACTGGTTGGGCAGCGCAGCGTTTTTTCTCACTGCCACGACCCTCCTGTACGCGTTTTGCACATTCGTGGTCTTTGTCTATCGTGCTGGCATCGTGTATGGCCCTGGACACAGGAGTGATGCGCAGCAACGGTGGAACAGTGCCTGCACCAAGAGTGACAAGATCTGCCCGTTCATGGAGACCTACCACTGCTCTGGCGGCTTGGCGCTCTGCGAGTACCCGAATGTGATCCTGCCCAGTGCAGTACCTGGGTCGGATTTGTCGACTGGATGCCCTGTGTGCGACTTCACTGATCGCCGCACACCTCTTGTGGTGCAGAGCACATGCATTGATTTGATTGAACGCCACGCCATCTTCGACACCATTCTCTACCTGATTTTGTGCGGAGGCGCCATTCTCGTGCTTGTGAGTGTGTGTTTGTGGCTGATGGTGCGACTGATGCGTTCGTGCGTTTGCGCACGCGCGTAGGGCTGCCTCACATGGCCACCTCTCGGCACATCATCATCGGCTTCCACTTTTGTCTTTGTGTCACTTCGGTTCTCTTCACCCCGCACTTGTGTGTGATCTTCCTCGCAGTTTTCTCGCTCCACACAAGGGAGGTTCCTACATTTTTGAACGCTGCGTTTGCCTTTTCTTCGACTCGCTTTTTTGTTTTCAACTATGAAATTCAGTCAAGGGACGACATGTAGGCTCTCCTTCACAAATCATTGCCCTCTACCTCACCGTATTTTCTCCACTTCTCGTACGCAAAATAGAACTCTGTGATGAACAAAGACGAAACTGGAACAAAAAAAACTTAAACAACCGCTGCGCCGTAGGTGTCTCCTTGACACGCGCCTTTTTTTTTTACACCTGAGAAGGACTTGTGTGTTTCTTATTTCTCTTGCTTCTCTCTCTCCCTCCTCCTACTTTCTGATGCCTTCTTTTTACTGATGTGTCGCCATTCGAAGAGAGTAGCTGTTCTCCTCCCCGGNCCCCCCCCCCACACACACACTGGCGATGTCCTCGCCCGTCTTCACTTCCTATCTGCCTCGGAACTACTTCCTCCTTGTGCACGACGCCTGTCGCCATGTGCTGGGCCCAGAGGCCACACTGACCGCGTTTGTCAAGCACAAGAAGCCGTTTCAGTGCGATATGCTCGTGCAGTCCTCCACCTTTGATCCTCCGGACGATGTCGTGCTGCCGGCACGCCGCCTCTCGGTGGCTTCTTCTTCCTCCTCCTCCACCGCCACGGTGGACGCGGAGCGCCGCCGGCAGGAGCGAGAAGATGCACAGCTGATTCAGTCCACGCAGCGCCCACCGCCCTTTGTGATGCAGTTTGGCGCAGCGCTTCAAGAGAAGCTCGGCGTGTGCGACGTGCAAGCGCGGCACCGGCGACTGGACATTGTCTTCCGTGACCGACAAGTCATGCACGTGGCGCTCAGTGCCAAGGTAGGCATCAAGGAGGGCTCGGAGCTGAACTCGGTCGGCGCGTGGGAGAAGCGCAACCCACTCCGCATCGCCCTCGGCTTTGACGAGGCGCTATTCCAGTCTGCCTGTGACATGAATATCAACCTCTCTGCGCGGAGCTTGGAGAAGGAGATGCACACGCACTACAGCGTGTCGCCCGTGCTGGAGCTGCACGCCCCGCTGCGTGAGGCCTACACCGCCGCGGGGTGCAACTGGCGCGCGATTGCACCGCCGGTGGCCTACTGGCAGGCCCACTGCTACACGCTCTGCAAGACGTACCCCTGCCGTCACGTGGAGGAAATCTTGTCGACAGTGCGCCACAATTTCGCCAAGTACTATGGCCGCTATCCGTTTGTGAACCCGTACTGTGAGGGCGAAGATTTGAACTCGATGGACGCCGCGCGCTTTGCGTGCGAGGTGTGGTCGCTGCAACCGTCGACGAAGACGATGCATGAGTTCTCCGCGGCCGGGGCTGGCGAGGCACGCGCTACACCCTCGCCTACTCCGCCGGCGGCAGGCGCAGAACCGCGATGACTATTTCCTGCGACACGCCTCACGCTGTCACGCCTGCTCTCTGTGTAGTGTTTCTTTGAACGTGTATGTGTGTGTGTGTGTGTATGTTGTGCTTTTGTTTTTGTTTTGGTCGTCACACAGAAAAAAGAAAAAAGAGATCATTTGAAACGGTAGTCACCGAACACGCAAAAAAGTTCAAAAAAGACCCGCTGAACACATGCACATGTGTGTCTCTGTGCGCATGTGTGCCTTCACCTGTATCGGCCTTGGCTTCCTGCTTTGGCCGGTTTGCTGAAGTATGAACAGATGACTCCTCTCTCAGACTCACTACTTGATACTGCCTCTCCCCGCTCCACTCATTTGTTCTTTTTTTTTTGCTCCTTCTGTTTCTTCTCCTGCCGCGTAAAAGGGCCACCGGTTGGTAAACAACAACAACAACAACGTGCATTAACTGTCGAAAACCACGACAGCAGCCCCTTCCTTGTAGCGCGCACACGCACACACAGAGAGAAGGAAAGTAGAACACTCTCCGCGCACACACACACACAAAAAAACAACAACACCCTGACCACACGGGCAAACAAAAGAAGAAAAAAGAAATGGCAGGCGAGAAGACTCCCATCACGGACGCCGACGCCGCGAAGCCCGTCACGGAGCCCACCGCCGAGCCCAGCACGAACAAGACGTCCATCCCTCGTGATGCCGCCCCTGACGCCGCCCCTACGCAGTCTGCCACCACTGCCACTGCCACTGCGAGTGCGTCGTCTTCCTCCTTGACGGAGACCGTGGAGGAGGTGGAGGTGGACGCCCCGGCACCAATGGACGAGGCGACCAAGCGCCGTCTCGCGCTTTACGGCAGCCGCGCTCTCGCCGCTGGCTCTCAAGGCCGCCGCGGCGTCCCCTCTGCGGCCAGCACGTCGTCTTCAGCCCTGGCACCTGGTGCGGGTCATCACCGTCATCAGGTCACCTCCTTCGGCGCGCGCAAGAACACGTCGGACCTCGCGCACTTTGCACATCCGTCGAGTGAGCTGAGCAGCCAGGGCAAGTACCTGGTCGTCGGCGATGGCCTCATGGCGCCGTTCATGGCGCTGTGCCTGCGTGTGCACGGTCTGGAGTGCGATCTGGCCCACCACGCCAGCGTCAGCGACAACGACCGCGGCACGATTGTGCTCACCCCGTCCGTGACGCAGCTGATGGGCGATGTGTTGAACGTCTCCGTCCCTTCCGGCAGTGTCATTGGCCGCGTCCTGACGTTCGATCACGTGGGCAACGATCTCTCCGATTTGGATCTCAACGAGTTCCGTGAGAAGGGCGAGAGCCCGACCTTTTTCTGCTGCGATCGCCTCAAGGTGGAGTCGGCGCTCATGTCGCTGTGCAACGTTGGCACACACCGGTGCCACGTGATTCCGAAGCCCTTGATTGACAAGGGCGGCCTCGAGGCATTGGACAATGGTGGCGTGCGCGTGCGCTTCTCAAGCGGCATCTACCAGGACTACCTCGGCGTCATTTGCACCTCGCGCAACCAGAGCCTCGTGCCGGAGTTGCTCATCACCAACGACGAGCTCCAGCAGCGTGCTGAGAACGCGGAGAAGTACAAGGAGAACTTGTCCAAATCGGTCCGCTGGCTCGAGATGTGCGTGCCGCCGCTGCCGGAGCTGGGCCGCTACGAAAAGCGCTTCACCCCGGGCTCTCAGGAGATTGTCGAGATCCTGACCCCGCGCGATGCCAAGATGACGGTGCGACCCACCATGATGGCGACCAAGCTCTTCTACAACGTCACCCTCACCATTCCCGACGGCACCACCGATCCGCGCCTCAAGGGCACGAGCACCAAGCAGTTCTGGGACGACGTCATCCAGCACTGGACCAGCGGTGTGCCGGGCTACATCTCGCACACGCTCTTCCGCCCCATGTTTACGCACATGCAGCAGAACTTCACCAAGTCAAGTGCCCTGGTCTACCGGACGCCTATTTTCTTGATGCCGTACTGGTCGGAGGGCGGAGGCCGTGTCATCAAAGTCGGCCACGCGGCGCACGGCGCATGCTTTGATGCGATCGACGTCGCCGACGCGCAGGGCTTCAGCGACTGCTTTGGGCTTTCTCGCGCGATCGCGGGTGGCGAGGACGTGCAGAAGTTCCTGACCGATCGTCGTCTGCAGGTGATGGAGGAGCTCGACCACCACGCCCGCATTACACAGTGGGGCTTGAAGGAGCGCGGACAAATGGCGTACATGACTTCACGGTTTAATATGAAGATTTTGCGCAAGTACAAGAAGAGCTGGCGCTCCATCTTGCAGAACTACGTCACGCTCATGCCGAAGAAGTTCTAAACAAACTGAGTAAAGGAAGAGCAAGGTGCACCAAAGAAAGAAAGAAAAACAAAAGGAACCCAGGCTAGCGAGCCATGTGGTTGAAAGGACCCAACAAAGTGAGCAAGGACAATCACAGAAGAGCACAGTGTTGCCTTGTTGCCTTGTTGATCTTCGTGTTTTTTTTTTGCTATCTTTGCTCACGTGGCCCTTTGTTTCTTTACTGTTGTTACTGTTGTTGTTGTTACTGTTGTTGTTGTTGTTGTCTGTACTGGAAACTGATTTGCCTCACACTGTTGTGATTGATTGCCCGCCGGGTCAATACTGCCTCGTTTTTCCTCCCCTTTTCTGTTGATCACAGAATTCCCCCCGTAGTGACGATAAGTAGGGGCGCACCCTCACGTGCTCTCCCTCCCAAAAAGCAAAACAAAACTACAATACACCTGGCAACAACAAAAGGAAGGAGACCCTCCAATATGTCTTGCCGACAATGCAGATACCACGTAGGAAAAGCGTAGACGCGTGTGCGGCTCCACACATCACGCACGCTTTCATGCTGAGACACACAAACGTTGGGCCAGTCACTGTATGCATAGTTTCTCTGTGCGCGTGTGCCTTTTTCTCTCACCGTGTCTGCGCACGTTACTTGAGACGGCATTCCCCGCACTGAATGTCTCCTCAATCGTACCTCACTCTTTCTCTCTCTCTCTCTCTCACCCACACGCATGCACACCATTCCTCCTTCTTGTCATTTTTCGAAGGCGCGCCTCGGATCTCTACGCGGGACTAGCGATCAACCGACGAAGGAAACACACACACAAAAAAAATAATAACAACAGCTGCAATCACAATCACACTCATCAGCATGATGCGTCTCTGCGCTGTGCTTCTGGCGTACAACAAGTCGTCGGGTTATCGATGGAGTGCAATCCCCAAGCCACCGCCCAGAGGTGTCGATCGTTTGTACGGCACGCACTCCGTCCTGAGCACCCTTCGCGTCTTTGCACAGGGTCAGTACAAGGCGTCAGACGTGAAGGCCAGCACAGAGGAGGCCTCACACACAGCTGGGACAATGCACGCACCAGAGACGCCGTCCGCATCCGTCACTGCGGTCCAAGACGTGCCACGCTCTTCTGCGCACCCGTACCGCCAAAGTCTGTTGTGCCTCTACGTACGTGATTTCAGCCTTGACGAGACGACGGCCTCATCGTCAAACGGAAAGCCACCTCGGGCGGCATCGAGTCGCGCGGAGAAGGAGAAGAAGGGTGGCGAGAAGGGCGGGCGGCCGCTCAAGGTCATCCCTGCCCGGTACTCCACAGTCCACCGGATCGTTGCGCTCGCCAAGTTTTTGGAGGTACCGGTGAAGTTTGTGCCTCGCGCGGAGCTGGTGCAGCTGTGCGGGGAGCGACGCAACCAACACGTTGTGCTGGAGGTGTCCAGTTTCACGCCCACACCGATCCACTCCCTGGTGGAGCTCTTCGCCAACGAACTGCCCGAACGGGCCACCATCAAAGACGGAGAGGACGAAGCCGTCGAGAGCGGGTCCTTGTCCAATGCGGCCTCGCCTCTCTCGTCAACGACAGCATCGTCGTCGTCGTCATCATCGCCACGCCGGCGTGTGGTGGTGTACCTGGATCACATTGTGGACCCGACCAACGTCGGCAACATTCTCCGCACGGCGTACTTTAACGGCGTCGACGATCTCATTCTCAGCGCGGACAGTGCCTCCTGCACTCCGGCGGTGTCCCGCACCAGCACGGGCTTCTTGGAGTACATGCGTGTCTTTCAGGCCACATCACCGACTGCGGTGTTTCTTCAGCGCTCGCACGAGGACTGGCAACGCCATCAGGAGGCCACGACCACCACCGCCACCACCACAGATCCGTCACTGGTGCACTCGCGTGACGCGTCGACACAGCTGGATGTGATCGCGACCACCACCACAGAGAAAGCCAGGGCGGTTCATCGCGCAGGCCTACACGATGCTCCATCGCCGACCCTCGCCACTCTCACCACGCCGCGCGGCCACGCTGACATAATCGAGAGACACGTCCAAGTGCTCCTGCTGGGCAACGAGGACCGCGGTCTTTCGGATGATGTGGTACGGCGCAGCACCCACACGATGCACATCCAGAGCCTCCGACAAGAGCGGCTGAGCGCGGCGGCGGCGGCGGGGGCGGCCGCATCGCGCACGGCGCTTGAACGCGCGGCCGGAGCGGATGCACAGGACGGGCAGGAAGAGAAGGAAAAAGAACCCGTTCTGCCTGTGGGTGGGGTACCGCCCGTGCTCGATTACACTGTGCGCCGTCTCTGGCGCCTGCGACCACAGGAAGTGACGCTCAACGTCAACGCCGCCTGCTCGGCGATGCTGTGCTTGCTGACGTCAGAGGCCTACCAGGCACACATTCACCCCATCGCCGCCGCCTCGGCATCCGCAGAGACGATGAATGAGAATGTGGCGAAGATGGAGGAATAAACCTACGTGGCGTGAACAGGCGGTCGCAGACGAGCGGCGGCCTTGTGCCTCGTTCTTGCCTAGCGTTTTTGCCCCCATCACAGACCCCAAGCAGCGAGACTGCCAGCGACACAACAGCTGTCGTTTTAACACTCCGACTAACACAAACAGAACACAACTAGAATACGAAGATGAAAAAAAGTACGAGTGAGAAGCCCGACGCTGAGTGCAATTTGACCACCTTTTGACTCCTTGAACTCTTTACACAGCTACTAGATGGAGGGTGCGCATACACGGACGCACGTACACATTTCATATTCCTCTCTCCTCTTCCTTTCTTCTCTTCTCTATGATACTTCCTGCCCAGTGCGATGTACTTGTGAGGTCACCAAGCACA
Organism: Wallacemonas sp. Wsd; assembly: GCA_030849645.1. Taxonomy (NCBI): domain Eukaryota; phylum Euglenozoa; class Kinetoplastea; order Trypanosomatida; family Trypanosomatidae; genus Wallacemonas; species Wallacemonas sp. Wsd. Next base: position 8,712 of record JASANQ010001315.1, read on the forward strand.
ACGAGTTCATCTTTTCTTTTTGTTACCGACACACATATTTCTTCTTTTCCTTTTTTTCTTGTTCACCCAAAGACACACACACAAACACACATTCACCCACCTATTCAGCCACCATGGTCAGCCTGGAAGTTTTGCAGAGACGCATCCCGTACGCGGTGATGCCGGTGCTGTGGCTGGCGATCCACTTGGCCGTGCACTTTGGCAACGCCGGCCACTGGCTGCGCCTCCTCTCCATGCGCTTTGCCCTCGTGGCCGACGACCCTGTGAGCTTCACCGACGCGATGAACGCGGAGGTACCGCACTCGTTCTTTGAGGAGGTCAGCGGAAGCACCGAGCCGAGTGCCAGTCCGATGGCGCAGGCGCAGTCGTGGGCGTCGCGTGCGGTGCGCAGCATGCCTGTTGTGGCCTCCTCTCGCGCGCAGTACTGGCAGTCGTTGTTTGCGCACTTTTTTGCGCATCATCGCGACCACCGGCAGTCGGGCGAGCCGCCATTGGCTGGTGCGGCTCCCATGGCCGGCACCTCGCACGCACTCCGCGCGCTGCGTGAACTGGCGCGTCGGCTGCTCCCCTGCTTCACCTCTCTTTTTATTCACTACAACCGCATGAGTCTCGTGAACAGCATCATCTCCTACATTTACGCGCTCTCCATGACCGTCAAGCCAGCTCAATTCTTTAGCGCCAGTCGCTGGGAGCCCCTGCAGGACGTGCTCGGTGCGCTATCCGGTGCGTTCCTCACGAACTTGGTGTTCCAGTGCGTCTCCGGCTCCCTGACACCGTCCGGTCTGTGCAAGCAGTCCGTGCTGACCCTGATGAAGGCGTCACCCACTCTGAACGCACTCGCATCGGCCGCGTCAGCTGCGACGATCTTTCTGCAGTCCTCGCTGCCTTTTTTGGCTTCGCGCGAGGCTGCGGCGGAGGTGCGCATCCGCGATCCGGACATGGTCACGGCGGCAGACCTGGTGTCATCAGAGGACCTCGGCGCAACTCATCCCACCCATGCGGCGGGTGCTGCGGCGGCTGCGGCGACCACGGTGAACCACGTCCCTCACGGCTATCTTAGCGGCGGTGAGGGCATCGCCTACGCCTTCTCGGGCTTCCGCCTGGGCCGCTACCACGAGACGGAGCAGCTGCGAGGCACGGTGTGGCAGTTCGTGGCCGGCGTGCCGATCCAGTCCTCCTCCTCGCTGAGCAACGACTACTCCGTCATTAACTTTCTGTGGCATCGCGGTATGCGACCGGATGTCGAGTGGTCCACGACGTCTGCCAACGACGTCAACACGGACACACACCATGTCAGTCGCGTGCACAACGACAATCGCCACAGTGGCGGTCAGGGCATGTCCTCGACCACTTCTCGCGCGTCCTCGTCGTCACAGGACGCCGGCTTCGACGTCTTTTACTCCACCTCCTCCTCCACGGAGCTGTATGTCATGATCAACGGCGGCAGCTTTGCCATGGGCCTCGCGCTCGGTGCGAGCTGCCGCGCTGTCCCAGGACTGATGCTCTGGGCGAGACGACACTTCGCCGTGGTGCGCGCGATGGAGGACTACCTGTGGCCCCCGCCGCCCCCCGCGCTGTGGCTGCCACGTGAGCTGGAGGAGGCCGTGCCGGCCAACCAGCAGTACGACACGGTCGAGCTCATTCGCGTCGAAGTGCCGAGCGACTGCTTCACACAGTTCCCACCGCTCTCCCTTGGAGAACCTCTGCGACCCCTCACTGCCTCCCTGGCAGCGACCGGACTCGCGACTGTCGGCGGCGGCGGCAATGATGGCGAGGCAGTGGGGGATGCGGCATCGGACAAGACCGATGAGCCGACGGTGGAGGACGACCTCGCGTCGTCGAGCCACGCGCGTCAAGCGCGCAACAAGGAAAGCACCGCCGTCCATGAGGGTTGTGTCTCTCTCACGCTCTTGGTGCCATCCCGCTGCTTCTGCCCCATCACACGCTCGCTGATGCATGATCCAGTGCGCACACAGGATGGCTTCACGTACGATCGCGAGGCCATCACGGTCTGGCTCAATAGTCACGAGACCTCGCCCATGACAAACTTGCCCTTGTCGACGCGTGATCTACAACCGGACCTGACGATTCGGGGAGAAATCAGCACCGCCGTACACACGTTCCTGCAGCGCGTGGGTCCCGAGTACATCCGCCGCTGATCTCATCCTTCCGTGAGACACAAGTCTCTTCTTCACTTCTTTTTTTTCTGTCTGTTTCGCGTTTCGCGTTTCTGTTTTTTTTTCCCTGCTGCGTGTGTGCCATCAAAAAAAAAAAAACCGTCCAGAAAACCACAACACGCACCACACACGCGCGTGACTGCAGACACCGACTCGTACGCATATTTCGTTTTCTAAGAGTACTGTCGCCTTCCTTTTCTCTTTACTTTTGACTTGCCCTTCCCTGCATTCACACCATGCTTGTACCGTCTCTTTCCTTTGCTGGCCTCCCTTCAACATGACTGTGAACAATCAATCACTCAAAAAAAAACATTTAGTCAACATGAAGCAGCACCCGTGGCGAACACAAAATAGTAGATAGATCGTCGAATGTGTACGACTATTATCCCAGGGTACAGTGCCCGCTGTTGGGCTCTCTTCTCGCACGTGTGATCCTAGGCCCACGTGTGTTCCTGCATGACCTTTTATTGTTAGTGTCTTCTATTTGGCACTTATCCTTGAGGATTGTCTCGAAAGCTCCCGCTCTGGCTCCACACCTCCGACTTACCATTGCTCTCCTCCTCTCCACCCCTTGCCTCTCCCCTGGTTGTACTTCTGTTACAATTGTTCAGTCGACATTTTTTTTCTTCTTCTTTGCATGAGCGTTTTGTCGGGCTCATCCTTCTCTCTTTTCCCTCACTGATATTCGTTTCGTCTTTCTTGTGTCCGAACTCACGGTGAGAGTGATCCCCGCGCGACACGCATACACAGCTCGCCTCGTCTACATTCATACTCACTCCAGACTCGCGCACCACCATCAAAGACTCCAGGTCTTCTTTCTCCTTTTTTTTTCAATTCGCATTCTTATTGTCCCTTTCTTCGTTTACTTTTCAATTTATATATTACACAATATCAACTGTCCATGTCGGACTCCAACCCCCCTTCCTTCTCAGTGGATGACGGTGAGAAGAGGATCAACGCGCCTGACGTGACACATGCACGTGCAGCACAGGCTTCGGACTCGACTCGCCTGTTGACTGCGGCACTTGATTCCTCGCTCTCACGACCATCCTCACCGCCATTCTTGTCGGCATCACCACCAGCCGCTGGTGCCACGACACGCGCATCAACAGACCAGGCATGTCTAGCCGACTCTCCATTGGAAGGGACCGCCGTTTCTTCTTCCTGCCCAGCCACTCAGCGCGCCGTGGCACGACGCGGCCTGACGATCCCGATGTTGCACCTGATCGCCTCATTTTTCCCGTCGACAGTGTTGCCGCCGGACCTACGCCACATTCATGAAGTGGCAGCCGCTGCGGCGACGGCGGCGGCGGCGGCCTCGGCCTCGGCCTCGCCGCACAGGACCGTTGCCGGCCCCGCCTTGACAACACCGACGCGGCCGCCGCACGCGGAACAGACCGCGGATGAACTAGCCGCGTCACCGCTCGCGCGGCAGGACAGCCCAGGCACGCCGCACCGCTTTCTGCCACGCTCGCCGTCGACACCGCTGCCTTTGCCGTCGTTGGCGACGGCCGCGACGTCGCGCGTGTTTCCGTATTTGCACGGGGGCAGTGGCTCGCCCGCCTCGGTGGTGCAAAAGGCGCTCGAAGAGGAGCGGCCCCCAATTTCGCTGCCGCTCGCGTTCATCGCGGCCAATCCGCAGTGTCGCCGCGCGCGTGAGCTTCACAGCTGCGTGCTGCCTCCCCAAGGGGGCCTTGTGCTGCGATTGCTGGGGCCGGCGTTTCTGTTCCCGACCGCAGAGGCGCAGCTCGCGCACGCGGGCGAGGGCACCCCGGCGACGGCGACGGCGATGGCCACGGGCGGGGCTCTGCCGGCCTCGTTATACTACACGAAGCGCGGTCACTGGCTCTACGATGCGCGCAGCACAGACGGCGGCACCGCGGCGGCAGAGCGACGTCAACACGCACGCGATCGCCATCTCGGCGCCTCGGCTTCTTCTTCCGCCCACACCTCTGCGGCGTCTCCGGCCTCGCCGGCGGCCGTGCTGCTGGTGGTGTCGCGCAATGTCACGTTGACTGCCCTCCACAACACCAATACCAACACCACCACCACCACCACCTCACCGACGTCGAGGCTGGCGACAGCCGCACCGGCAGTCACTATCGGTGCGTCGCCCACGGTGCGGAGCAGCCCGGGACTGCTACCGGTCTATGGCGCGCGTCTCGCCAGCTCTCCGACCAGCTTCGCAGACAAGGCAGCACCGTTTTCTCTCGGTCCGCCTGCCGTGGTGGGGACAGCGACGACGACCAAGGACACGGCTACCACTCTCCCCACTTCCTCCATCACCGCCTCAGCAGTGGGCGGATCGCTTCTTCCCGTGCCTGGCGGAACGACGGAATCGATGGAGGCCCTCGCACGAGCGGCGTGGTGGCTACATCGCACACCCGCGCTGCCCCTGTCCTTGAGTCTGCAGAGCTACTCGGCGGAGCAGACGCTGGCGATGATGGCACGCCTCGCAGATCAGCCGTCGACCACTGACCCGGCGATGATGGACGCGGCCGCGGCCTCCGACAGTGAGGAGAACAATTGTGGGCACGAGGAGGCAGATGCGGAAGGGGAAGCCGCACGCGTGGACGCCGGCCCCCGCCGTCTGCCCGTTGTCTGGTCGGCGCACTCGCTGCACACGCGATCGCTCTCTGAGAACATTGACGCCGTGGATGGCGCGGACGCGGCCCCACGCTCCGTGCTCACCACCCGCGTTCGCGCACACGCACCACCGACACGAGCCACACCCGCCGCTTTTCGCGGAGTGACGGAGTTCACCCTGCGCTCTGCGGGTGGTGGTGGTGGTGGCACGACAGGACCTGAGCGACAAACTGACCCCCGACCGTCCGTTGAGGGCCCACGCACAGGCACGGCACCGGTCACCGACAGCAAAGCCCTGACGCTGCTGCTGGCCCAGTACCCCGAACTGCGCTCTCTCTCTTTGCACAACGCCAATGTCACCGGTGACGACTTGGACGATGTCTCGCGCGCCTGCCAGCACGTCACGCACCTCTCCCTCGGCATGAACCCCACTTTGCACACCACGCGCTTCTTGGCGCCCTCTGTCGCCTCCACCACGACAACGCAGCTGCCGCCTCCGCACGATCACAGTCGCAGCGCCGCAGATCCCGCCACGACGCCGACACCCGATCCCGAGGAAGAGGAGGGTGAGGCGCGCGTCTTTCCGCACATTCTCTCGGCCTCCTCCCTGCCCAGCACCTCGCGCGGTCTGTCCTTCTCACTCGATCAGAGCGAGGCGGCCGCGCTGCGGGACGCGCTGCTGAGTCCTCGCGAACGGCGGCAGCTCGCGCTCGTGGTGCGACCAGCCGATGTGCGCATGGGTGGCCTTCGTCATGGTGTCGGCAACCTCCAAGGCGAGGAGGCGGAGAGCCGTGCGGCGACCGCTGCACTGACCACGTCGGGCGGACGCACGCCCCACCACCACCACCACAGTTACCGAGAACAACACGAGGATGGGACCTCAGACGAGGGACTCGCCGACAGGGACGCATCCGAGGCCGTGTCTCCTGCACTCCGGCCCGTGCACCGGGTGGATGCGGACGCCCTTCTTCGCGAGATGACCCGCACACCGGCCGCAGACCGCGTGCGCGAGGCCGTGCTGGTCCGCATGCTCGAGGAGACGGAGACGGCGACGGAGAATGCCGCGATGACGACATCCGATGGACCGCGTCATTACGATCCTGCCCTCAGCGCGCTGTCCACCGTGTCGGCGCACACGCCACCGCCGCCGCCGCCGCGTCTCCGTCGAGGTCCGCGCAGCCAGCCCGCCTGGGCGACCACGCTGCTGGAGCTCGATCTCTCCTTCACGGCTGTCCACACGGACGACGTCGCGCGCTACGTGCCTCGACTACGCCAGCTGCACGTGCTGTGGCTCGAAGGCTGCCGAGACATCACGTCGCTGGCGTGGCTCCCCGCGCTGCCGTGCCTGCAGGAGCTGAACCTTGCCCGGTGCGATGGTCTGCAGCCGGCGAGTTTGTGGCCGCTGCGGGCGTGTGAATGTCTGGAGCGACTCTCGCTCTCGCGGCTGGCCATGATGAAGAGCGTGGCCTGGCTGTGGGCACCGCCGCTGCCGGTCCCGGCGGAGGCGGCAGAGATGGACGCGGTGGAGGAGGGACGAGCGAACAATGTGGCGATGCCAGCGGTGGCACCACCACCACCACCACCACATCCACAAGCGGCTCATCCAGCAGCGGTGCCGGCGGAGGTCGCGCAGTTCGGCGCCGAGCGCTTCTTGCGACAGACCGTGGATGGCGGCGTGACGGCCTTCACCCTGCTGCCGCGGGCGACGACACCACCACCACCACCACCGCCTCACCTCACAACGACGCACGCGAACACGACCCACACGACGACCACCGCTGCCGTAGCGGACGCCTCGACGGTCGCCGCCCCGCTCACGCGCGTGCTCGCACACCTCGATTTATCCTTCACGGGCCTCACGCGCGAGGGGCTGGCCCCGGTGCGTGCGCTGCCAAACTTGACCTCGCTCTCTCTTCATGGCTGTCGCGCGCTGGCCGACGTGAACGTGAACGCACAGGCCCGCCGTGCGGACGTGCCCGCTCTGCCTCCCCTTCTCCGCGGAGACGGCCCTGGCACGAGCGTGGAGGCACGCACGATTGGCGATGCGCTCGTGCCACTCGAGTGGCTTGGCGCAGTCGATCTCTCTGGCACGGGTGTGCGCGAGGCCACGCTGACCGCGCTAGTGCCGCGTCTCTCGACCACGCTCCACACGCTGCACTTGGCGGGCTGCCGGGACCTGACCCGACCTCCTGCTTGGCTCCACGAGAAGGCACGCGTGCACGTCCCTTCACACACGGCTGCTGTGGCGGCGGATCTCTTCATGCACACCGGCGGCCCCACGAACCTCGGCCTATTCATGCTGGACATGCCCGATTGCACTGCACTGGGACCGGATGCGTTTGCCGACGGCTGCTTGTTCACATCCCGCCTTCTCCGGCCCGCTCAGGCGGTCCGACCTGCCCGTGCACCGGCTGCTGTTGCTGAAGATGGAGAGAGAGAAGAAGAAGAAGTGGCGGGCTCCGCGCAGACGGACGGTGAGAGTCATTCTCCGTCTGGTGATCACAGCTCCGCCCAGTCTCCGACAGACACGTACGACGCGAACAGTGTCTCAGTGGTGCGACTGCGCGGCTGCGATCGCGTGTGCAATGTCGCGGGCCTTGCTCCGTTGTGTTGGGTCACGGAGCTGGACCTCTATCACACCGCCGTCACTTCTGCGTCGCTCGTGCCGGCGCTGCAGACGTGGCAGTGTTTGCACACGCTTGTGCTCGCCAGCACGGGCGTCACGGATTTCTCGGCGTGGCTGCCTGAGACAGCCAATCGACGCACGTCGGGCTCGTCGACGGGTCTCTCTCAGTCTTCTGTCGGTCCGGGCCCTGCACGGGCGCTCCCGCGCTTTGTGCAGACCTTGCAACATCTCGACCTCTCCAACACCACCATCACATCCGACGGTGTCGGCTTCATCGCGCACTGCCCGCAGCTCACCACGCTGTGGATGCGTCGCTGCCGGCACGTCACGCACCTCCACTTTCTCCCCCTTGCCACGGCAGAAGGAAAAGGAGAAGGAGAGGGCGACAGCCACAGCAGAGGAGACGACAGGGACGGTCGCGCGCCAGATCACAAGACCGCAGACTGCGGCATCGTACCGGTTGTCCAACGCACAGCCCTTCGCGAGCTGGTTCTCACGGATGCCGTGGCGCTGGCATCGACGGCGCTCGCTGACGTGGCCGTCTCCGCCGGACGTCTCCGCAAGCTCATCCTCTCCAACTGCAGCCCCCCCACCTCGACCGCGGGGGCGGAACTCGACACCCGTCCTCTGCAGACTCTTGTGCGCACGACACTGCAGGAGCTCGACGTGTCGGGCTCCGTGCCACACGCACACCAAGTCTGTGCGCTCCTCGGCCTGCCGTCTCCGTCCACCCTGCGCACACCTCCGCCGTCGACCACCTCCCCCGCGCTGATGGCGAGCCTCTCGCCGACCAAGCCCACGACCCCAGCGCGAGGGACGCCCTCACCACGGCGCCTCTCGCTGGACGCAGCCAGTGCGGGGTCACCGATGCGATCGCTCCTCGACGTGCCCGCGGTGTCGCCGCTGCCGCCACCGGCTCTCACACCGACGACGGCGCCCGTTCCATGCCCGGCGCACGTAGGGGCTCTTGGCAGTGGCGCCTTGACCACGTCCACCACGGTGGCAGGCACGGCGTCGGCGCTGCAGACGCTGCGTCTACGCGGCTGTCGACAACTGAGCGCGGAGATGACGGCGGCGCTGGCGGTGCCTGCCCTTCGCATGAACGGCTTCCCGCATCTGGAGAAGGTCTACCTGTGATTGTCAGAAGAAAGGGAACGGAAAGAGAAGCGGCGATCAGGCGAAGAAGAAAAATGGAAGGAAAGGGAATGCGAGAAGAGTGCCACGTGAAGGAAACAACCACACCAACCGGGATAGGTGCGTGCGCTTTGTGAGTGGGCCATGCGAGCCTTCACATCTTTGCTTTGATTTCTCCTACTTTCTGTAGCTGTCCTTTTTGCCTTCTTCTTTCCTGGATGTACTTTAGCAGGATCACTTGAGGTTGTCGCCACTTCGACTACCTCCCTTTCCTTCCCACCTTGTGCACCACCGTGCCACTCCCCAAACTACCACAGCAACAACAAACACATTGGCGACAACGCCAATCGCTTTCTCTTTGCGCTTTCCGCGCGCGTGTCCAATATTTTATTTTTCTTCGCGCTCCCACTCTCTTAACCAACCACGTTGACTCTCTCACACACGCACACATTCTCTCCCCCTTAAAAAAAAAAAAAAAAAACAAATCCACCAAGGACAGAAGGAACGTCCGACGAAACGAAAAAGTCGAGGGACGCCGCACACACACACACACACACACACACACACACACACACAAGGAACACGTATCACGCAACACACTCACACGCCAGACAACCAATAGGCGCAATGAGTCGTAGCGGTGGTGGTGGTGGCTCCGAAGGGTCGAGCAGCGGCGCGAGCGGCGGAAGCACGGGCACCGGCACGGCAGCCCAGCAGGCAGACAACATGACCCGCAACATGATCCTCGGTCTCCCCAAGGAGGGCCTCGACCCTGCCAGCCCCGAGGCGGCTGACCTGCGCGCCGCGGAAGCTTTTGTCAGCGACATCCAACAAGAGATTATGGCGTACGACATCGCCAACGCCAAAGCCATGGAGACGTACATGCGCACATGGTGGAGTAAGGTGCCCGTGTTCGGTCGTCATGCGAAGGCCTCGCTGGAGGCGGAGCAGGCTGCGGAAGCTGCGGAGGCGCTGGCCATGGCGGCAGCCAAGGAGGGCAGCACCTCGCAGCACGTCAGCGCGCTCGACGGACTTGATGCCGCGACCGCAGCCGCGGCGGCGAGTGCAGCTGGTGGCACCTACATGCACACCCAGTCGCAAACTCTTCGAGGTGGCGGCAAGGTGGAGCGCACGTCGGCTCTCAGCGAAGAAAACCTACGCGAGCTGGCCAAGGACTCCAAGGGACGCGCGACGGCCAAGGTTGTGCCGCCCGCAAAGATGAACTCGTGGCTCTTCAAGCGCAACCATCCTGGCTGGGTGCCGTTGATGCAACGCTGGTGGGTGCCATGGACGTGCATTGCGTGCATTGCCCTCGTCTGGACCCCTGATGTGTGGAAGCTGCGCACGCTCTACTACCTTGATCACCAGTACGCGCTCTTTCGTCAGACCATCCACATTGCGTACTGGCGGATGACGCTGACGCCAGAGGACTTCGACGAGGTGATGCAGAGTGTACGTGCAGGGAAACCATCCAATGTCAAGGGAACGGACTGTCCATTCTAGCCGCACCTGTTTTTCTTGTCCTTTCTCACACACACACACACAAAAACAAAAAAAAAAGGGAGTTCAACTCCCCCACCTTCGCAACACACCACACCAGGCGAAGTGAGTGAGGGCGGAAACAAAAAAAAACCAAACAAACAGAAAGAACATGTTTGAACACGTGAAACCGAGAGAGAAGAGGAAATTGGAGGGTTGACTTAAGCGACAGCTGCACTAGGCTGTCAGCCTGGCTATCGAAGAAAGCGGAACGGAGAAGTAGCAACTAAGAGAGATAGAAAAAAAAAAACGAGGTCTGATGATGCAAGTATCACTCTCTCTCTCTCTCTCTCTCTCTCTATTTTGCTACTCTCTTCCTCTTGGATCACTTCGAGCTGATGGTTGGCGTGGCTATTCTTTTTCCTTATTTCGTTTTTTGTTTAAGTGCTGATCACCGGCGTGCGTTGTCTTTCGAGTTGCACGGTTCACATTTTTTTTCTTCCTCACACTTCCTTTCCCTCTCCTCACAACCAGGTTTTACGAGCTGGCTTATTCGTAGCATGGACGACCACAAGCGAACAACGGAGGCGAAACCCCCTCCGCGCACGGACACACGGATAATCTAAAACACAAAAGAAAAAGAAAGAATCGTGAGACACGAACAGACTGCGGAGGAGAGCGAAGTCAAACATGATGGCATGACGCACGGCTGATTCTTGTATCTTCTTCTCTGCATCCACTGCACGTCTTCAAACCGCCTTGTGCTTGTTTTTTTTTTGAGTGTGGCTGCGCGTCACTAGCTCGCACAAGGAGTCCATGTCGCGCTTCCTTCGCCTTCGTCTTCTGCTTTCTTTCTTCCCCTCCTCTCCTATTCACTGTGATGGCTTCCATGAGAATGAGGTCGAACGGCAGCTTTGCGCGGCATGCGGTGTTCCTCTCTTCATTTCAACCACGACCTCTTCCTACCTCTCCTCTCACTGAATGTTCCTAGTCGACGTCCTCGCTTTTTTTTTTGTTTCCCCTTTCACACTTGTCTCGCCCCCCTTCTGTTTTAGCCGATGCTACCCGCGCTTCCACCATCGACGCCGTCGCCATCCAGCGCGCGCGTGCCGAGCGTGGTCAACGAGGTGGTTGCGGCCGACCCCGCCCTCGTCACCTCCTCTGGTGTACACGATCAAACTGCCGTCCCATCACCACAGGCACCACAGGCACCACAGGCACCGCCACCGGCTGCGAAGCGGGCTGCTGAGGTGTGGGGGATTGACTTCTCACCACCCCATCCAAAGCGCAAGACGACCAAGAAGGAGCGAGAGGCCTTGGCCGAGGCGCAGGCTCGACAACTTGCGCGTGAGTGTGGTGTGACGGCGAGCGCCGGTGCGGACAGCGAGGGCAACACCGTGCATTCCGCCGCCCCTGACGGACGCGACTCCTCGACGACGACAATGAACAACGCTGGTGCGACGGCACCGATGGCGATGGTTCGTCTTGATGGCCTTGCCGACGAGGCGGCTCTCATTCCTCGTGCGCTCACGACCACCCGCGCTGATTTGGAGGCTCGCTTTGTCCTCCGCCTGCCGCGCCTGCTGTGCGTGAACAAGCAGTACCCGCGCAGCTGCGGTGTGTCGTCGCTGACGTCGGTGTACAACTACCTTTACAGCCGCATTGGCGAGAGTGCCGTGGGCCAGTCGCGGCCGCCCATTTCGCAGGAGGAGGTGATGTCCATTCTGGGGTTTGCGCCACCATTCGGTGAGATCCGCTGGGGTCCGTTCACGGGAAACGCTACGCTGATCCGCTGGTTTCACGCGCTGAATGCGCACTTTGGTCTTCACGGAAAAGCCTCGATTTTGTACAAGGAGCACGGCAGCGGCAAGACGACGCACCTGTACGAGAGCCCCGACGAGGCACTCATGGCAGTCAAGGCCGCCCTGCGCGATCCTCACTGTGCCATCATTTACCACTGCCACAACCATTACATGGTGCCCGTCGGCTATCAGGAAATCCCGCGCGCGCAGACGGATTTTTTCAGCCCTAACGTATCCACGACCGACTGCGACACGACGATCTTCATTGGCGAGGTCAGCCGCGGCCGCCACGAGGCCATGTACGCGCGGCGCTGGGCTGAGATTGTGCAAGACCTGCAGTGCGCGTCTCCGTACTTCTTCAACATACGCCACCCAGAGCTGGGCATCCAAAAGAAGGGCCCGGCCGAGAAGGCGGCTGTCGTGGCGGCGGGCCCAGCACCGACGAACACGGCGGCCTCCGACACCGAGCCGCTTGGCACGATCGAGTCCACCGCCGTCACCGCCAGTCTCGCGCACGATGGCGACGGTGAGGCGGACACACACCACATCACCCCCGCCACGCCGCCCGTGGACGTGCAACCTCCTCAGACCGCGTCGCGTGTAGCACGGGCGACGGCGAAGACGGCAAAAGCCGGAGCGCGTGAGCCGAACAACTTGCACTGCTTGATTCTGTTCCGCAATGACGTGGCGGAGGAACACCCGGAAGTCTACGCACGCCGCCGTGACGACAAGAACGAGGAGGGACAGGACGATGCCGGCCCTCTGGCTGCTGACGAGCTGGCGAACAGCCGCAGCAGCAGCGACAGCACCAACAGTGACGAGGCAGACCATTGACGGACTCCCCCTTTTTCTCTCTCTCTCTCATTTTGTCTCTCCCGTACACAAGAACGGTATTGATCTAGAGAACCGGAAAAAACAACAACAACAACAACAAATGGAACATAGAACTGTGGCGTTCACCTTCCGTAATACGCTTGTATTGCCTTTATTTTTAGTATTTCTCGCCATGAACAGGTGGGAAAGTACGCGTGCAACGCGCACATCACGGTCTCGTCGTGGGCACTTTCGCACGTGTTTCTTGGCCTCAAGGTCGGTACAACTCCAGGTGTCACATTGCCCCCTCTTTCTCATCAACATCATCTTTTTTTTCTCCACGTTTGCCACTCTTCTGCCTTGCCTCCGCACTTTTCTGTATGCTCACTCAGTTTGTCTTCCCCCATTCCCTCTTTGTACTCACAAACACTGCTTGTTGCTTACTCACCGAGGCCATGTTCACCACGTGCCTTCTTGTTGTGGAGGTGATGCTCGTTGCCATGGCTGCCATTGCTGTCGTGTTCCATTCGTTCTTTCTGACAGAGGCTCTCGCGATTGACGAGATGGTTCACCACTTCCAGCACACTGCCAGTCTTGCGCGAAACCACGTCTACACGGGCCTGTTGCTCCTCTTCTCTGCCGCTGCTGTGGAGGCACTGCGCCGTGTCATGGAGTGTGCTGACCGCACAGACCACCTTGCTCGCGTCCGTGATGATGACACCGGCTACGAGGTCCTGGCTCCTGAGACACCCTCTGCCGCTGCTGGCGCCTCCTCGATTCCTCAGAACCGCACATCAGCACCGTTGGCCGAGGATGTGTGCACGTCGCCCGTGCCTGTCATCGCTGCCATCAGCGACCACCAAGATGGCGACGCACTCCACGTGATTGCCCGCCCTTCCGATGCCACCGAAGAAAGGCAGGCGTTGTACTACTGGTTGGGCAGCATTGCGTTCATTGCACTTGCCATTGTTCTTATGTGGCTGTTCTTCCTCGTGGGAATCTTTGTGTCGTACGGCTTCCTCAACTGGGAACACGGTACCATCGAGCAGCTGAAGCGAACGTGGAACAATGTCTACACCAAGAGCGATGTGATCTGCCCGTTCATGGAGACCTACCGCTGCTCTGGCGGCTTGGCGCTCTGCGAGTACCCGAATGTGATCCTGCCGGACGTGCGGCCGGACTCGGATTCATCCACTGGATGCCCTGTGTGCGACTTCACAGATCGCCGCGAACCTCTTGTGGTGCAGGGCACGTGCATTGACTTGATTGATCGCCGCACATCCTCCGATGGTCTTCTTTACCTGCAGCTGTGTTGGGGGGCTGTTCTCCTTCTCTTGATTGTGCTCGTGTGGTTGATTGTGCGACTGGTGAGGTCGTGCGTTTCCGCGCGCGTGCAGCCCACTCTCAGCACTGTGCCCGCGATGTAGTGTCGAGGTGGCGCAATGATACACTGCGTGTTTTTTCTTTTTTTCTCCCTCACTGTGCTTTCTGTGCGACCTTTCACGTGGCTCTCTTGAGCTGACTCCCGACAAACAAAAAGTTTACCCATTTGAACGCTACGTTTTATCTTTTCTTTTTCACGACCCTCTTTTTACTCTTTTTTTTTTGTTTCATGCTTGGAGTACTCGCATTTTCGACAGGCAAGCTGTTCCTAAGTTCGTTGGCGGCTCTCCCCTTGTTGCCGTTCCTTTCCCACGTCCTTCCCAACCTAGGGCACCGTGTTGACACTTGCTGTTTTTCTCCCCCTTTTTTTCTCCCCTTATTTTCCGCGCCGTTTTTGTTACGCCCCTCCCCCCCCCCCTCCCGTGTCGGCTTGCCGCGATGAGCGTGATCGCTGTCGCCGTGGAGCTTTACGCTCAGATACACATCAACACACATAAAAGTACAAACACCAGGCACGATGGTGCGTCTTGCGGTCAGAGGGTGGCCCCGGAAAGCGCTTCTCTCTCTGTCTCTCTCTCTCTCTCTCATGAATGCGACTGTTAGGTTCTATTTATCTCCACTCTCCATTCGTGTCCCTCCTTTTCCATCTCTTTCCCTTATCTTGCTTTTTGACAACACCTCGGTGCAGAAATTGCGTCTTTTTTTTTGTAGCGCGGAACAGCACAGTTTTATCCGTGGCGTATTCGAAGTTGACAGAGCCGCACTCACATAGCCTGCGGTGGACGTGCACTTCATTCATTTTTTTCCCCCGTTTCTTTGTCACGCTGCTTTCCAGGCGCCTTTTTGCTTGTTTGCTTTCCCGAAGAGCGCATCATTTTTTTTCTTTCACGACAGCCTCTCCATCTCTCCATCTCTCTACCTCTCTACCTCGTGCTTTGTTTTTTTCTTCCATCCCGCTCTTGCTCTTTCACGCAAGCGCTGCGCTCTCTGTGCGTCACCTCGGCAAACGGCAGCGTCGTCGTCAATGGAGCAGAGCAGGCGACGTGAGCTTCGCCAGGCCCGTCGCGAGCGACGCCAAGCCGAGCAACACACCGTTGATGCGGCAGGCGGTGGCCGACGTCGTCTCTTCCGCACCACGGACGGCCAGGACGGCGCCGGTCGCGGTGCCGGCGCGAACGACGGTGACGCCTCGTTTGTCAACGCAAACGGTGGCCGTGGCACTAGCGCACCCGACGATGCCGCGATGATGGCGAGCGCGGGGCCCGCCATCGATGAGAGCCGCCGCAGTGCCGGCGCGGGACCCGCCCCTGCCGGCCGTCGGCGTGCGGCCTCGCGGCGCAACGATGCGGCCCGACTGGCGGAAAAGATGAATCAGAAGAAGCGCAAGGCGGCCTCGAAGGAGCAGCAACTCACGGCACTTGAGGCGCGCGTGCAGGACCAGTACGCACCGAACCTGCGCGAGTTGTTGGTGGGCCTCCACGCCGGTGACGAGGCGGAGGACGCGGCGGCCGTGGCTGCCGCGCTCACCCCGGCGATGCTGACAAACACCGTGACCGGCTTTGACAAGGACGACCTCCTCGCCATCCGCATCACCGAGACCCAGGCGAACTTTTTGAAGCTCGACCAGAGCCTCTCCGAGGACCATGCGCTGGCCACGCAGAAGTTGCACTCCGCCGTCTTTACGCATGCCAATGACTTTTTGCTTCTGTTCCGCGACGTTGACCGGGCGAGCCGCCTCGTCGAGGCCCTCAAGTCGAATGTGCAGGGCACCAAGACCGCCATCTCCACAATGAGCAAGTTCACATTCGCCGACGCGGGCAGCGCGAAGAAGGGCACCAGCAGCATGGGCAGCGCGACCGCGTCCCTCTTCGCCACCTCTCTGAGCGTCCCGGCTGGGGCCGTCTCTGTGCACGGTCGCATCAGCCTCGTCACAGAGCGTGAGCGGACCCTGACGCAGCACGCCAACGATCGCGGCAGCGTCGAGGCGATGCTGGCCAATCAGCTGGCCCACGCGCACCACGAAGAAGATGAGCCCGAGCGTGCCGCACAGCCAAGCTGGCGCACCACCACCACCACCACCACCAACACCAACACCGGCAGTCACCGAGGCGGTCCAATGGACCCGGCAGGCGGCTCCGGCGGCCTTGCCTTGGACGGCCATCGTCATGGTGGTGGTGGCGGCTATCGCATGGCCTCCACGGCCTCTCGTGCCACCACACGGGCTCTCGGTGTGGCCTCCCTGCACCAGTGGCGCCTTCTCATGGGTGCGCCGACCGACATCCTCACGTCGCCTGCTGCGGCGCGACGGCAACTTCTCGCCAGCACCGCCGCCACCGCTGCCGCCGCGAGCAGTCGACGGGCCGGCGGGGCGACGACGGAGCACTCCGCGCTGGAGGATCTGAACAAGGACGCCGAAGTGCGCAGCCGTGAGATCGACATGTTCGTGGCGTTGGTCCGGGAGCAGCTCACTCAGCTGCTCTCCGAGCGCCGCCACGCTGAGGCCGCGGAGACGCTGCACGAGATTGCCGATGAGGCCGTCCGACGCGGCTGCTTGCCCCTGCTGCTGGAGCTCGAAACAGACCTCGTGCGGTCTGTCCTGCAGAACCTCGCGCACATTCCCCAATCCCCTGTTTTGCACGAGAGCGCGCAGGTACCGCTGATTCAGTTGTTGCTCCAGTTTGGCCGTGTCAAGGCCGGTGTCAGCGTCTTTCTGGCACTGCAGACGCCGTGGATTCAGTCCGAGCTGCTCACGCTGCAGTCTCGCATTGCCAATCCGACGCGCGTGTGCTGGATCGCCGCCGATTACTTGGTCCAGCTCATGCACCAAATGCTGCGCCGCCAGCAAACACTGCTGCTTCCGACGGCAGAGGCGCTGAAGATCAGCGCACGCCTCGACGCCGCCGCCGCGGATATCGGTGTCAGTGGTGGTGGTGGTGGTGGTGGTGGTGGTGTCAGTGGTGGTGGTGGACGCGCCGCCGGCTCTGCCCAGACCAAGAGCAGCCCCACGCAGACACTCGACATGCTCACGGACAAGCTTCAGCGCGAGAACAAACTCATCCCACCAAACTCCACCGCATTGCTTTGGGTGCGTCAGAACGTGGAGCTCTTCGCGGTTCGTGTTCTGGCAGCACAGGTGCTGAGCTACGGCACCGGCACCGATGGCGGCGACCCCTCGCGTGTGCGCAGGGCCGCCGTCATGACCCACGAGTCGATTCGCGTCCTCGAAACCATCTCCGCCCAGGGCTCTGGCGCCACTGCGGCCTCGCTGACACTGCGCCTCCTGACGCCGAGCTTGGTGCTGCTGGAGACCGAGTTTGCCCGGCTGACGACGGCCCGGTTGGACAACAGCGGTCGTGCCATGGTGGAGCAGGTGATCACCAACGCCCTGCTCATGTACGAGACCGCAGCGGCCATTTACCAGCCGACCAAGTGCGATGACGCCGTGCGCAAGAGCAACGCGCGCTGTCAGTGGATGGAGGGGCGTCTCTCCGGCGTGCTGCCGAACAGCGCGCACGGAAGCCTGGTGCAGCTCTTCTTGTCACCCGCCACCACGCCGCTGTTTATGAAGACCTCCCCAAACAGCGGCACCGACAGCGGCGCCACACCTGCGACCCACGCCACCTCGTCTGCCAAGACCCCCGCAAAGCCAGAGATGCCGACGCCGCTCTTCTCGCAGGAGCGGTACCGGTTTGTGCGGTACGCCACGGGCTGCACGGTCGTGCACCACCTGCTGCTGCAGTCTGTGGTGGGCTTTGTCTGCGCGCTGGGCGGCTCCGATGATGTGCTCGGCAGTGTGGACGCCGAAGAAGTCACCCGCGCGGAGAGCGCGGCCTCGCCAAACGCATCCACTGTCCCAGGTGGTCGTGGAGGAGGCGGTGGGGCTGCGAGTGCGAGCCCAGCCGGTGGGGCCGGCACAGCTTCGGGGAAGTCCGGTCTGTCCACGTCGCGGCGTCAGGCCCCGGCCTCCAAATCCGACCATGTCAAGGGTACCGGGAAGGATGGGCATGAGAGCACCGCCTCGCCGTCATCCGCACCAGGCTCCGCGACGTCGTCGTCGTCGTCGTCTCCGGCGCGCTGTGCGGCGCTGCTCTTGTCAAACGCGCTCATCCTCGAGTCCGTGGACATCACCTTGTACCGCCTCTTCATCTCGTTCTTGTGGACATCCCTTCGTGAGCGCCAGAGCCTCGTTGCCTACCTCACCTCCGATGCGTTCCGGCAGGCGCAGCAGAAGTTGTTCCCTCGCGCGCGACAGGCGGCACCGCTGCCGTTCCTTTGCGACCCGGCGCTGTCACCGGCTTTTGTCCTCGACAGCTTGCTCGGTCTGGTGACCGATGTGCTCAGCACCGGCGCGTGGATCTCTTACTTGACCAGGGGCGGCGGCGTCGGACACCTCCTCGGCAACGCGCAGCTCAGCTTTCGCACGCAGCACCTGGCCTCCCTCCACTCCGCCATGCCGGGCATCGTGCAAGGCTGGCTTGTGTGCGTGCTCGCGCTCGGCCAGTCCACCGACGCCGCCGTCGACCTGCTTCCTGTGCCCTGCTCGGCCACCGTTGAGGAGGCCGCCGAGCTGGTGGGGGCGAGCGCCGCCCACACAAACGGCACAAACAGCAACAACACCAGCACATCTCGCCGTGCCCCCAACGCGGCCGGTCCGTCTGCGGAGAGCACGACCGCGTCCGCACCGATGCGCGGCTCCATGCCCGGTTCACCCGCCGTCGGCAGCACGCTCCTCAAACGCTCCTTTGGCCCTGCCTCGTTGAATGTCGCGGGTGTGGCGGGCGGCGCGGCCGTCGCTGCCGCCGCTGCTGCCGTGGCGGGTCGCGCGTCTTTGGGTGCCTCGACCTCCGCGGCGGTGGCGGGTCTGCGCGCCGGCGGCAGGGCGCGCGTGCAACTCCTGCGACGCACACCGCTCGACCGCACCACCGCGACGACGACGACGACGACGACGGAGGCGGAGCGCGCGCTACCGGGCATTCGTGGCGTGCACAAACGTGCACTGCGACTGCTCCCTGAATCCACAGTGCGCCAGTCCAAGCTGCGGGCGCTGCTCATGTCCATTCTCGATCGGCAATTCACGACGGCGCACGGCTTCTCCGTGCACCACGTGCTGCCCTCGCTGCCGTCGCTTTCTCAGCGACGTCAGGAGCTGCTGCAGCAACCAC
This sequence comes from Wallacemonas sp. Wsd, assembly GCA_030849645.1. Lineage (NCBI taxonomy): Eukaryota > Euglenozoa > Kinetoplastea > Trypanosomatida > Trypanosomatidae > Wallacemonas > Wallacemonas sp. Wsd. The sequence continues at coordinate 27,874 of JASANQ010001315.1, forward strand.
CACCTCCGTCATCATCGGGCTCGGCCGGGTCGGCCACGACGACGACGGCGACGACCGCCGCGCAGACGCAGAGGCAGCTGGCGAGCTTGACCGGTGCCGCCCTGGCCGCCTGGGGTGTGCGCTCCACTATCCCGAGCTACCCCGAATTCCCGATTGGCGGTGCCTTTGACCGCAAGGACGAGCTCTTCCTCCTTCACTGGTGTGCGCAGATCAACCTGCACCTGCTTACGCTGTTTCAGGAGCGGCTGCTGTCCTCGAGCCACTTCGTCAACGCCCGGGCCGCGTCGGCCGCCAAGACGGCGGCGCACCCCGCCTCCACGACCTTGGCGCAGCAGCTAACGGAGCTCAAGGGCGCGGCACCGCTTCAGCGTCCGTCACCGCCGCCGCCTCCGCTTCCCGGAGGGGTGTCCCCTCAGGAGGACAGCGCACTGGCCGGCCTGTGCGGGGGCGGCGGCAACTACCCCACCGCTGTCGCCACGCTGCAGTTTCTTGTGCTGCGCGTGTGGCGCGATGTGCTGTGTCAGCCCGAGACGTGGTCTGTCGTGTACAACTGCGCGTCGCCGGCCCAGTGGCGGCAGGACGAGGCCGTCCTTCGTCAGCAGCTCTTCTTTTTTGCGCTGTTCGCGCGCTTCTGGAGTCCACTCTTCAGCGGAGGGGGAGGCGGCAGTGGTAGTAGCAGCGTCAGCGCCGCCTCGGCCTCGGCCACGGCCCAGCCGCCCAGTTATTGGAACGCGGACGGTCTTCCGGCACTGGCCGTGCTGGAGTGGCTCACGTGCGGCCACGCTGTCTTTGACATGCACATCGCCTGCGTGCGCCGCCAGCGCGCACTGGCGTACCAGTCCCGCCGCACCGCCGCCGATGCGCGTCCTGCCGCCTCGGAGATCTTGGCCGCGTCGGAGCTGACCGAAGAGCAGCTCAGTGCCGAACGGCAGCGCCACCCGCGCCTGCAGTCGGCCATCGACACGTACTTCGATCCCCAGCGTGGCAGTGGCATCGGTGGTGGGACCGGTGGGGGGAGTGCGGCCGGCGCGCGTACACAGGGTTGGAAGCGCGAGGACACACTGCGAGCCAGTGGTGCGGCGGAGACCCCCTTGACGCTGCCGGAAGCAGCCAGCCTCTTGGTGCAGCGCTCTGGCCCGTACGTGCCGGACACCCTTCTTCGCGTGCTCCAGTACTTTTTTGAGGAGCAGCTCGGCGAGACGCGCGCCGTGCCGGCCATCACGTCCGATGCGATGCGCAACCGCGTCGACAAGGCCATGAGTTCCGTCAATTTGCTCGACTTTGTCGGCTCCAGCCTCGGCGAGGACGATGACGAGGAGGAGGCGAGCGATGACACGGCGAGCAGCAGCGGCAGGTCCAGCCGCAGCAGCAGGAGCCAGACAGCGTCCAAGAGCAACCCCGCAGCGAACATGCCCGTCACGCTGATGAACCTCCGTGACTTGCTCGATTTCTACGTGCGACCGCTGCTTTAGTGCGTGCCTAGGCGTGCCGTCAACAAAGAAGAAGAATACATACACACCCAGAACAGCACGCATCGGCCATCGTGGTTCACACAAATAACGAGGAAAAAACAAAGAAAGGAAGCGGAGTGTGGAGGGGGGCTGCCCTAAACGCTCAGTGGCGGACGCGTTGGCTCTCACACATTGCATAGAGCAGTCTTTTTTTTTTCCGTTCTTGCTTGATTTTGAGGTCTAATGACCAACTCACATTTGCACAAACGCAGGTACTCTCTCTCTCTCACACACACACAATGCTACTTGAGTGCCGCCCGGCTCACGAGCTCAGTCACTCAGCGACGATGCTATCGCCAAGAAGTCCAGATGTGGCAAAGCGGCAGAGCACAGCAACAACGCCAACAGCAACAAGAAAAAAAAAAAAAAGAGGAGCACCACCCAGTCGCCCCGTCAACTGCGAGAAGCGTGC
>JASANQ010001315.1:29809-181440 GCA_030849645.1 Wallacemonas sp. Wsd
CCGTCAACTGCGTTAAGGGGGCCCCCCCCCCCCCCCCCCCCTCCCGCCTCATTCCGAGTGACTTGTTCTTTTTCCATCCTCATCTCTTTCCTCTCTTTCTTTCTCTCACTTCCCCTGGGTTTCCCAGTTCCACCTTGTCGTCTCTCACTGGCGCACTTTCAGTTCTCTTTCGTTCTCTCCCTCCCTCATGTCTATTCTCGAGGCGATCAGCAGCTTCTACGGCGCCACTGTGGACCGCACCGCGCCGCTGGCATTTTCCGCGGTCGGCCCGCGCGCACGCGTCGCGGTTGAAAAGTGCCCGGGCGGATTCTCGACGTGCGACTACGCACTGACGCTGACCCTGCGCGCCATTGGCACGACGTCCGAGCCGAAGACATGGCACCGGGATGGCTCTGACGAGGACGAGGACGACGATATGGTGACCACGAGAATGCTGTCGCGCCATCTTCAGCGCAGCTGCGCCGCGCTCCCATTTGGTTGCGATGACGACATGAACTGGCATCGGTGCGATGTGTGGATGGACGGACTCTGCGCCGCCCAGGTCGTGCACGTTCACCACGGCGACCACGAGACCGGTGATCTGCCCGCGTCCCTGGTGGCGGCTTCGTGGTGGCTCTGCAAGTGCGCACCGATGGCCGCCGTCTTTCTGAATGTGTCGCACGTCTCCACCTTGGAGGTGTTGCGCACGGTGGACTTTGCCGCGCACGTCTGGGTGGCGGATTGCTTCGAGTGCACGAAGAGCGGGTTGGTGGACGTCTCACCACTCGGCTGCTGCCCGCAGCTCCGTGTCTTTATCGCACCCGATGATGTCGCAGACCTGGCGTGGGCGGCCTCGTGTCCGTTCCTGGCCAAGGTGCGGCTCTACTGCGAGCCGACCGCGAATGTGGCGACCGCGCTGCCGTACTGCCCCCAATTGTGTCATGTGCACCTCCTCGGCGACGCCGGCGGGGACGCGGAGTGGGTCGCACGCTGCCCGTCACTCCGCTTTCTCTCCTTCGACAGCGTGCCTATTGTCGACGATGCGCACCTTCTTGACGGACTGACGCAGCTCGAGGAGATCGACTTTGATGTCCGCCTCCCATCGACCCTGAAGGCGGTCGGCGCTTGCCAGTCCCTTCGCGATGTCCGCCTCAACGGATGTCGTGCGCTGACGGACCGTGCGTGCTTTTCCGCCATGGCGCCGCTCATGAAGATGACGGACCTGTGCATTCAGAATTTTTCCATGCGATCGTGTGAGTGGGTGTCTGCGTGTACGTCGTTGACGACCCTATCCTGTTTTGGGTGCAACATGGAGGGCTGTGAGGCCCTCGCCAAGCTGCCGCGGTTGCACACCTTGAAGGTGAACGACGTGGACGGCTTCAACTTGAGCTGGCTCCCATTGTGCTACACACTCGAAGAGATAGACATTGACTACGTGACTGGCGACCGTCTCATCGGCTTTCAGGGACTGACGCACCACCCGAACCTTCGCAAGCTCGCTGTAAACAGCACCGTGATCGACAACTTCGATTGGCTGAGCTCGTGCACGTGCTTGGAATCGCTGACACTGGGCAACATTTTGGACGCCAACGCACCTCCCTTGTTGCCAAGGTCCGCTGTGGAGTTGCCACGCCTGCACAAGCTAAGCATCAGTTGCTGGGACAACGCACGCGGCTATGTCGACATCAGCACCCAGATTATCAGCCGTGCGCCGCACCTGCGCTATCTGTCGCTGCACTTCACCATTGACGATGCAGAGGCGGAGGAGGCGGAAGGAGCGGCGGAAGGAGCGGCGGAAGGAGCGGCGGAAGGAGCGGCGGAAGAAGCCGTGTCGAAGCTGTACGCGGTGGTGTCCGCACTGAAGGGCCTCAAGCAGCTCGTCTTACCCAAAGCGGAAGGTGTGGAAGACATGTCCAACATGCCTACCTCAGTGGTGCACCTCTCAGTGGAGTGCTCAGACGACGTCGTGTGCCTGGCTCCCCCGACCGACGACCACCCATCCCTGCGCGTGCTCACGCTGAAAAGTCTCCCCTCTCTGTGCGACATCAGCGCCCTTTCGAGTTTCCACAACCTCACGTGCTTGGTGATTGCGCAGTGCCCCGCCTTATCAGAGCTCCCTGCGCTCGACGGCCTTCCACGACTGGTCTTCTTGTCCCTTGAAGGGCTACCGAACCTGACAAGCCTCAACGCGCTCGCCACCACGCGCGCGGTGCAGTTCCTTACGCTGAGTCACTGCAGCACGGCGGGCAGAGACTGGAGCGCGATGGGCTACCTACGTTGGTTGGAGTGGCTGAACCTCGACACCGTGGCCGGCCTGGAAGACCTATCCTGCCTGCAGGGCTGCGTGTCGCTCAACGAGCTTCGCGTGTGCCAGTGCCGTGAGCTTGTCGATGTGTCGGCGTTGGGTGCCCTCACTCGTCTGCGCCAGCTCGACCTTTCCGCGCTTCCCATCACGACGCTCGCCGGGATGGAGACGTGTGCCGCACTGACCAGGCTCTCTCTCTCGCAGTGCACCAAACTGACAGACTTTACCGCGCTCCACGCCGTCCACCGGCTCACCTCGCTGGATTTCAGTCAACTACCAGGCCTGACGAGCGTGGCGTGGCTGCACGGGTGCCCCCTCGTGACTGAGGCGAACCTCCGCGAGTGCAACGCGCTGACGAGCCTGTCGGGCGTGGAGGCTCTCAAAGGACTGACGGCGCTGCGTGTCTCGTGCGATGCTGTCGACGATGTGAGCGCGCTCGGCGCATGCACATCGCTGTCCATCCTTTGGCTATGTCACCTGCAGACAGCCTGCGACATGACGGCACTGGGTCGTCTCAGCCGACTGACGAAGCTCCACCTCGATACCTCGCGCGTGGACGATATCAGCTGGATCGACACGTGCCACGCGCTCCGTCGTGTGAGTCTGTACCGCTGTACTGAGCTGCGAGATTTGAGTCCGCTGATGCACCTGCCTGTGCTGGGATTCGTGCAGGCGTCGTCGTCTGGAGTAGCGGACATGGACTGGGTGTACGAGGCGACGGCCCCGCTCCGTACCGTAACCATTGCCGGTTGCCTGAAGCAGCTCATGCTCGACATGAAAACATTGCCTGCGTTTGTGCGGCTGAAGGACGAGTGATCATTTGCGCGCCTACCATTCTCGCGAGTCCGGTTTTTTTTTCTCTCTCTCTCTCTGTGTGTGTGTGTGTGTGTTACTCACTCCCGACAATTCGTTATTGCTCTTTTATATCTTATCCCCTCCCTCTTTATCCCATTTTCTATTCTCCCTCATTTTTCCCCTAAATCCTGAACCACCGAGCACTTTTTAAAAACCTTTTTTACTTGATCTCCATGCGTGTGCATTGTACTTTTGCTTATGCAAGACGCGACCGTTTGTTCGTGTACCCCCTTGTTTTTTGCCCCTCCTCCCTCGGGAGAAGGAGTACATCAACACCAGAAACAAGAAAACAAAAATTATGCGTGCGCAAACGCGGCGAAGTTTTTTTTGTCTTTTCGGCGCGATCGACTCACGTACGGGTGCCTTCCGCGACGCGACGCTTCTCGGCCATCGTTGCCGGCCCTGCTCGCTCTGTGCGTTCACCACTGGCGTACCCTTCCCATCCTTCCCATCCTTCCCTTTCTTCTTTTCTCTCACTACTCCTGGGTTGCCTTTAGTGCTCACTCTCTGTTTTTGTTTTCCCCATCCCTTCTGTGGCAACTCACACAGTCGGGCAAGTCAGTGGCACACATCACGTCACGGGCAAAAACACACCATTTCTTTCCTTCTCTTTTTCATCTCCCTTCATCTTCACTACTGTTTTTTTCTTTTTCTTCTTTTACTCTTCTTGTTTGTGGCAAAAAAAAAAAGCCGACACAGGCACTGACAACGTGGCCAATAAGCACACCATAACACAAGAACGAACACCAAATATATCAGATAAACGCCACGCAATATCACCAATCTCAAAAAACAAAAAAACAATAACACACAAACACACAAACACACAAGCTCGATACGACTGAAGTGATGGCGGACCCAGTGAGCGACAACTCTTTTTTCTTCACGGCTGCCCCCACCAGCACCACGACTGCGGCAATGGCGGCCGTCGCGGACGTGCTGCTTAGCCGCAACGGCAGCTTTGCCTCCCGACCTACCCCCGCCGAGCACGATGACGTCGACGCGTCCTACCTGCCTCTCCCTCCACACAAATCGGCCACCAAACTGGCGAGCAGACCGCCAAGCCCGGCTCCCAACGGTGACGACGTCCTCGGTGCCCACAGCAGAGCGGAAGCGGCTGTTTTTTCTCCGCGCGATAGCCACGAGGAGGTCACCACGGCAGCAGCAGCGACAGCGACGGCGACGGCGCGTCAGCCGGTGTTGAGTGTGAACGGCGATAAGACGGCCACCCACGAGGTCGTGGACGGACAGACGGACACGACCCCGCTGACGCGGACGGGCGACGACGCGACTTTTTTCGCCGCGGCCGACGGTGCCGGGGACGATGAAGGGGGAGAAGAGGGGGCAGAGGCGGGCGCAGACGGGAAGCCCAAGGCGACCCCGTTGCCCATCTGGCAGGTGCTGATTGTTGGCTCCGTGCTCCTGACGGAAAGCCTCAGTGGGATGATGCTCATGCCGTTTGTCGGTCTCTTTGTCGCCCACTTGATGAACTGGACCGTGGAGCGTGCCGGGTACTTGTCGGGAGTGCTGGTCGGCATGTTTATGCTTGGCCAGGTTCTCAGCGGCAAGCTCTGGGGCTACATCTCGGACCGCTATGGACGCAAAAAGCCGCTTGTCATTGGCCTCGCCGTTGGTGCGGCGATGATGTTCGTGTTCGGCATCAGCCCGAACATCTACATTGCGTGCGCCGCGCGTTTTATTCACGGCTTCTTCAACGGCACCGTGCTCATCGCCAAGACCGTGGTGTCGGACATTACGGACAACAGCAACCGCGCCAAGGGCTTTGCGTGGGTGAGCCTGGCGTGGGCCGTCGGGTCCCTCGTGGGGCCCACCATTGGTGGCTTTCTTTACGACCCCGCCACCAACAGCAAGTTTGCGTCCTACAACATCTCCACCGACAGCTTTCTCGGGCAGTACCCGGCTTTCCTGCCTGCCACGATCCTCACTGGCTACATTGTCTTTTCCTTTATGCTCTGTGTCTTCTTTTTGGAGGAAAGTAACCCGTGCGATCGGTCCCCTCTGGAGCTGATCCCTGGCGCGGTGCGGCGGTGGTCGGTGCGCCGTGGCTGCACGTGCCTCGCGCTCCCGCAGGATCGTCGCGACGACGGCGAGGACGAGAACGAGGACGATCGGCACTCGTGCGAGGGGGCGGCAGACACGCCAGGCAGCTGCGGCAACGCGGCTCAGCCAGGGCAGGAGGCGGCGGAGGAGGCGCACCACGTGTGCGCCTTGTCGTCTTCCACGAGCAGTCCGATGACGACGGACCACCATGATCGCGAGATGGCACTGAACGGCGCGTCGCCTGACGGCGCGGCGGTCGTCCCGGTCACGGCCCACGCGGGCGAGGACGAGGAGGAGGCGGTGATGGAGACGTTCACCTACATGGATGCCATTCGCTACCCCCCATCGCGCTACTTGTTGATCCTCTTCATGTTGTACTGTGCGCTGGAGATCATCTACTCGGAGGTGATGCCACTGTGGGCGGTAGCCGGGCGGGACGTGGGTGGTCTGGGGCTGTTTTCCGATGATGTCGCCATTCTTTTGCTGGTGTGTGGTGCCCCCGCGCTGGTGGCGAACTTGGTGTTTCCGTTTCTGTGCGACCGGCTGTTCGCGCACAACAAGATGCTGTTCTGGCAAATCAGCATTACCATCAACGCGGTGTGCACGGCGATTGTGCCCGTCGCCGCGTACATTCACGGCAACCGTGGCGGCTTCTGGTTCACACTCGGCATTGGACTTGCGCGGCAGTTCGGCCTGTCCTGGTGCTTCGGCCTGGCGCAGTTTCTGGTGCCGTACGTCGCCAAGAAGGGGCACGTCGGCACCATGTTCGGCATCAACCAGGCGGCCGGCTCCGCGACGCGCTGCGTGATCCCGTTTGGCGCGGCCCCGCTCTTCGCGTGGTCCATCTCCGGCCGGGACCGTCCATTCCCGATCAACCACTTCCTGCTCTTCATGATTTGTGTCCTCTGCGCGATTGCGACGTTTGTCATCAGCTTCCTTCTGAAGCTGCCCATTGAGGTCGCCTACCGCGAGGAAAAGCGAGCGCGCCAGCAGCAACAGGCCGATGACGAAAAGCGCGACGAGGCTGAGCTCGACGAGCCCATTGTGTTCGACGGCCAGGAAATGGTGGACAAGGAGGAGGTCAAGTAACCACTTTCCAACACACAGAGCCACGTCTACACCACCCACCCACGCGTGCAAGCGTCAGTCAAAAATACTGATCGACAAGTCACGCCCAACGATAAGACAACAACGAAACACGAAGAGGGAGAGAACGAGCGTGTGAGGAACAACTAAACGCTAAGAAACAAAATAAGAGAAATTAGAGGCACAGAGAGTCGTACAGGCTGCATCAAAGCAGGGGAGGCGCAGCATGTTTTTTTTTCCCCTTTCTCTTTTTTTTTTCCTTGTCTTTTTTCTTGCCGAGCCAGTGCCGACTGTTAATAGACTTGGTCCCGCCCTTATCTTGTACAGGCTCTCTCTCTCTTTCTCTCTCGCTTTTCCTTCTCTTCACGGTTCCATCCAACGCTTTTTTAAAAAAGATGAAGAGAGAAGCACTCTTTTCCTCTGCCTCCTCTCCATTCCCTCTTTCTCGTTTTCGTCCAGACTTTTTTTTTTCTTCTTCTCCACACTACTTTAAACTGACATTGAGGTTCAAATCTAATCACTAAAACGTTTGGGGGTTCATGTTTTCTTTGTTTTGTGCTCTCACCTCCTTTTCTTTTCCCTTCCCCGCTCACTCTCTCCGGTTTGTTCTGTTTTTCCCCCTTTCCACCATGGTTAAGGAATCGTACAAAAACAAGAGACAAAACAAAACAAACAAAAAAAAAGATGAAGACGAGCAGAAGGGAAGGTTCAACTTTTTGAGGCACTTGATGAATGGGAAGAACAATTTCAAACAAGGCAGGTGAGAGCTAAAACGGTGCATACCAACGTATGTTGACACCTCTTTTCCAGCTCCTTGTCGTTCTCGTACTTTTTTTGTTTTTCTTCTTCTTCCGAGTACACGTTTTCGTTTTCACACCGTCTCTCCACTCGAACCTTTTCGTTGACTAAACAAGGCAACACTGGAAAACAAACAACACAGCACACAGACAAGCAGCAGGGCAAGTGCAAACAGCGTGGCTTGCACACGCGCCACCATTTTCCCTTGCGCGAGTTGGAGATTCTCCCCTTTGAACAGCGCGCAAAACATCCCGGGCATTTCCGCCCACATCCGTGCCACCGCACCTCCTTCCTCACCCATTTTCTCATTCTTTTCTTCTGCCGTTTCCTCTCTCTTTTCCCTCTTTTTTTTTTCGGCCTGGCGGTGGGCGCACGTGCAGGCGCTGGCTTTCGGGGCAGGGGCGGGGGTGGGGGGTGCGTGCTCGGCAGGCAGGCAGGCGGCGGGGGTGCGTTGCCGGTCACTGCAGGGCCCTCTCCCCGCGCGGCCATCCCGGCGGGGGCCCTCCACCGGCGGTCACGGGCCCCCCTCCGCCCCGCCCCGACCCCCCCTCCCCCGACCCCGACCCGCGGCAAACACACCTCTTCCCAACCCCGCGCCCGCCACCATCCCCTAAAAATTCGAAAAAGAAAGCAAACACGCAACGCACCACGGCACAAGCCATCACCAACGACAACAACGAGAAAAAAATACCAAACATGAAGCGTGCCCGCACCTCCACGCTGCCCGCCCTGATTTTGCACGGGCTCACGCAGCTCCAGGACGGCCTCAACGCACTCGTGGACCCGTCGTGGCGCGGGGTCCGCTCCCTGGACGACTGGAGCCTTGCCATCACGATGGAGAGCACCGAGCTGCTTGACTCCTACCCATGGAAGTGGTGGAAAAACCTCAACGCGAAGCCGGACGTTGACAACATCAAGATCGAGCTTGTCGACATCTTTCACTTCTCCCTTTCTGGCGGCATGCAGCTCAAAGCAACCCCTCCGGCCAAGGTGCCCGCTATTGCCTCCAAGCCAATTGACGAGGCGATTGTCAAGTGCGTCCCGAAGGGCGACGCGGGGCTGAGCTCCGAGGACGGCCTGGCGTTCTTTCCCCTGCACACGACGCAGAACGCGATTGCTACGTTTCGCAATGTGATCCAGCTGACCAATGTTTACCGCTTTGACACCATTACGGAGATTGTGGTGATGGCCGCGGAGGACTTGGACTTTAATTTGGTTGCCTACTACGTCGCCAAGCACACGCTCAACTACCTTCGTCAGTGCGGTGGTTACAAGGATGGCACGTACAAGAAGGTCAACCATGGCGTCGAAGACAACGTGCTCCTTCACGACTGTGTGAAGGATGTGACTATCGAGAAGGTGTTGAGCGAGGGCTCTTACGAACAGGTTTGGAATGACATCATGACGAAGGTCTACGATGCGTTCCAGGTGGCTGCCGTTGACCGCAAAGATGTGAAGTACTGGATGTCCCGCGCCGAAGCAAAAAATTGAAACGAGCTCTGGTAGCACGCAACAACAGGAGTATCAGGCACATGAATCACAACTAAAAGCAAACACGTGCTGAAGCCAAGAGACCGCTTTGAAAAAAAAAAGCCAAATAAAAAATCAAACAGTGCCGCCAACTCTCTTTTTCTCACCATAGACAAGGCACGTTTGAATTAGTCTGGCTCATGATCGCGTGTAGACCTGTTTCTTGTTTTTCTTTCACTCATAGACATAACACACAATATATTGTGGCGCACACAAAAGCGAGACAGTTGTGCTCTCAACCCACATGACCAAAATTTGTGACGACGCGCGAGCGAGCTTGTTAAAAAAGTTGGTTACACTACGGACAAAAGCAACAACAATTAAACCCACAGCAGTGCACAAGATGCCAGTGTAAACACATGTTTAGATGTGCAGTGACTCGCAAGGACTGGGGCATTCACGCCACAACACGTTCGCTGCACTGCATGACGAGTGGCAATAATGAACCAGCGCTACCCTGTTCTTTCTTGTCATTGTCGTCTCTGCCGCACCATCTTTTCTTTCAGTTGATTCTATTCATTTCCATTCCTCTCTCTCCACTGCTTCACACCGCACACGCTCCTTCCTTTTATTTCTTATTTTTTCTTCACACACACACACACACACACACACACACACACACACACTGTGTTGTGCCTCCAAACTGACTACTTTCCACACAGCTAGTTCGAGATGCCCGCTAAGACCGCGAAGAAGGCTGCCCCTCAGGAGGCCAAGGCTGCGAAGGTGGTGAAGGTTGCGTCCCGCAAGGCCTACACCCGCCCCCAGTTCCGCCGCCCGCACACGTACCGCAAGCCCGCCGCCGCTCGCCCGAGCAACAACGTCAAGGCTATCCAGGGCAAGCGCGATGCGTTCAGCACCATCCGCTACCCCCTGACGACGGAGAAGGCCATGAAGAAGATCGAGGAGAACAACACCCTGACCTTCATCGTGGACTCCTACGCCAACAAGACTGAGATCAAGAAGGCCATGCGCAAGCTGTACCAGGTCAAGGCCGTCAAGGTCAACACCCTGATCCGCCCGGACGGCCTCAAGAAGGCCTACATCCGCCTGGCCGCGACGCACGACGCGCTCGAGACCGCCAGCAAGATCGGCATCGTCTAATCATCCGAACCGCAGTTCATGTTTTTTTTCACTTGTCAAATTCATTTCTAACCAAACAAAAACCTTATCACGAATATATGCATTCGCGCATGCACGCACGTATTTGCCTTCTGATACCCCATGGACAGTTCCTCCTCGTACTGCATCGCCTAGGTGCCAAATGTAGTACTAGTGCTGTGAACACTGTTCCTGTGCACCCGTCAGACACATTGTGGTTTTACGCTGCTTCAGCGACCCGTGTGCTCAGCTAAACGGGAAGGGTGTCGGAATGCTGTGCATGTGCCTCAGTTGTTGTGCTGTGCCGTAGCACGGCCAAGCGCGTTCACTGGACAGCATTTTCTTCTTTTGTGTCGTGCCATTTGTGGCTGCTTGTTTCCTCACAGAAGTTATTTGCACGTCGCTATTCCATCCTCACAATATCTACCTCATATCACCTCTCCCTTCTCTCTTCCTCACTTTGCTGCGTCTCGTGGCTGACGTCCTGGTACTTGTCTGTTTTATTTTCTCTCTCGTGATTGCTTAAAAAATATATATCATAATATAGTTTCACGGCTTTGTTTCAATATGCCCGCTAAGACCGCGAAGAAGGCTGCCCCTCAGGAGGCCAAGGCTGCGAAGGTGGTGAAGGTTGCGTCCCGCAAGGCCTACACCCGCCCCCAGTTCCGCCGCCCGCACACGTACCGCAAGCCCGCCGCCGCTCGCCCGAGCAACAACGTCAAGGCTATCCAGGGCAAGCGCGATGCGTTCAGCACCATCCGCTACCCCCTGACGACGGAGAAGGCCATGAAGAAGATCGAGGAGAACAACACCCTGACCTTCATCGTGGACTCCTACGCCAACAAGACTGAGATCAAGAAGGCCATGCGCAAGCTGTACCAGGTCAAGGCCGTCAAGGTCAACACCCTGATCCGCCCGGACGGCCTCAAGAAGGCCTACATCCGCCTGGCCGCGACGCACGACGCGCTCGAGACCGCCAGCAAGATCGGCATCGTCTAATCATCAGTTTAACCTGACACGTGAAGCAAAGCACTGACAAGTGCGAATTTTGTTTTTCCTTCATTTATTTCACTCTAAAATAAAACAAAAACTCGATAAACCGAAAAATGGAGCGGCAACGCAATCGTCTTCATTGAGTAGCAACGCCGCAGACGAATTGTGCACAAATCACGTGGCGGCTCTATATCCTACGTGTGGAGATGCCACCTACGCGCACCGAGAAACCAGCAGAGCGTGACATCACACGCACTTCTTACTGGCTAGCGTAGGAGTTTGCCTGTTCCCAAATTTTCCCACCACAACCGGCACCGGTAGCCTCGCTGCTTTTTTTTCTGCAGCATTTCCTTTTTCATTGGCCACATCCCACCGCTTCACGTGAATGGAGTGCACGGTGCCGCAATATTTGAACTTTCCATCTCACACCTCTGCTCTCTTTCCTTCTCTCCCTCAAGTCGGTGGTATATGTTTATATATACGTATATATATATTATACATATACATACATATATATATATATATCCGGACCTATAGCGGTGCTATACTGTCTCTTGTTTTCAAACATCGTATTTTTCTTCTTTAGATCACGGCTCCCTGCGCTCGCGACGTGGTGCGCCAATCCAAATAGACCTTTTCGCACGGCAAAACGAAAACAGGCACACTCGCATACGGACGCAGAAGAAGTCCTCACTCAGAAGGTCTGAAAAAGAAACTTTCATCATCCCACCGCCTCTTTGCTCTGTTTTTGTATCACAAGATCGCAACCTGATTCTTTCTCGCTGATAGGTCAACACAGACGTATAGCCACCGTGAGAATTTGCTCCTGCAAAACGCCTCCCAGCGGACTCAATTTCTTGCCCCCCTTTTTTCATCGTTTTGCAGCGCAATGAACGTGCAGTTTGCGTTTCCCAGGAGTGACGCGTACTTGATTGAGTCGGACACTTCCTCCATCTGGAGTGAGGATGGGTCTGCTTTGGGTGAGCGGAGACTGTACGTGATGACGAATAAAGTGGCTACAAGCTCTGCAATGGAGACTTCCATTAATGACGGGGTTCTGGAGACCATTGTTGATTCTCACCGCAAGTACCTCACTGTCGAAAAACACTGGGCATCGGCCATGACTGGCTCAACCTCACTGCGTGATTCCAGCTCAAGCACTGATGTCGAGGCATTGTGGAGCGAAACGGCACCTGTACCCCCGACAGCTGTTCTGTCCGCGTGCTTTTCACTGATGCCGTTGCAAAATGCAGTCGTGACGTCTCGCCCACAGGATGATTCGTCCACTCAGACAAGGTATTCCCTGATTTACCCATTTTGTTGTACCCCTCTTTTCGGTAGTCGCAAACACCACGCCGGGTTGATGCGCGACGGCCTGTCTTGGGAGAGCTTTCTGACTGTGCTACATAGCGTTTGCTTCAACGACGCAGAGCACGCGACTGACTCGGGCTCCTCACGATTTGCATTGTCGGCGTACATGAGCAGGTCACAGGGAGAGCTTGGACAGCGTGGCGCGAATAATACGTCAGCCTGGCCAGAGGCACTGTTGTGGAAGCTGTTGAATTCTTTGGTTTCTTGCCTTGCCGTGTACCACAGCGCTGGCCTTCACTTCAACGGGGAGCTCACGGCACATGATGTGGTGTGCTTTTGTGCCACTGCAGCGCTGGTGCTCTCTGTGGAGGACACACTCACGTCTTTCAAGGCAGACCCCAAAAGTGCGTGGAGCGACAAGGAGAAGCAGGTTCTGATCAAAACTGTCTCCGCAAGTATCGCTCTTCCGCAGGCATTTGTCGTGAGCGAGACACCCGCAGCGTGTGCGTTCTTCGTCGTCACGCGGCTGCCGTGCCCCGTGACCACTGCAGCGGCGGCGTCCTCACATCCGGTCAATGCAGACGGGCCCGGTGAGGCTCACCTGTGTCAACAGCGCGACCTCGCCAGCGTGGGGCACATCATGCAATCAGTCATGACGGCGTCACAGGCGATGCAGCAGTCTGTGTCTCCTGAGCTTGCATTTCTCGTGGCCAAACTGACCGCGTGCGCAGCAGTAAGCGACGACCCCGCCACAGCGCACCTCTCCGCGATTGGCCTGTGCCAGCTTCAGGCACTGCGGCTTCGCAGCGGCGCATGGCTCTCCAAAATGGAAGCGGAGGAGTACAGTGCACGTCTCAAATGGACCCAACTGCGTGGGGCACCCGTTGCCGAATCGGATCTTGCGACCCGTGAAGCGAACCTTGAGCAGAGGGAAAAACTGCTGAAGGAGCGCGAGGAGAAACTCAACGTGCTCATGGAGTTGTACGAACTGACAGCGACGCAGCTTGATTCGCTTCCCGAGGGCCGCGGCGCCGCATTTCGCGCACTGCGCCAAAAGCTCGAATCGCTGTCCGGCGCACCTCGTTCGCCAGCCGACAACACATCGTACACGGCTGACACGTCCGCCGCGCTGGATGTTTCGCCTGTGAACTATGCGACACCGCGAGAGCGCTCTGTACTCGTGCTGGAGGAGAGCCTCTTTACGAAGGAGGCGGACCAGGAGACCAGTGGCCGTGTCTTCACGGACCCGGGCAAAGTTGACATGGTACCTCTCTTCCGTGAGTACGCAAGCCGCTCGCAACCGGGCCATCTCGGTGCCACTCTCTCCCCTGGCGGCCGACGTCGCTCGAGCTTGGTGTACGAGTCCGAGGCCACACTCAGCAGCCCGTCTGCGGCCGCTGACGCTCCACGAGGGACTTCAGCGAGTCAGGCCTTCGCACGGCACGCATTGCTGGCCACGCGAGGAGGGGTGGTGGAGGAGGAGGAGGAATCTGACAGCGGCACTGGCTACAGTGGGATTGAAGAATCCTCCGCTGCGGTGGCGGCGGCCGCGGCATTGCACACACCGCCACGGCAACGCCTGTCCCCCGCCAAGGTCGCCTACAGTGCCGGGGCGAGCGCGTCCGTGACAAGCACGTCGAACCCTCGCACCGGCGTGCCCCAGGCGGGTGCGGCAGACACGCACACCCCCGCACGGCCGAGTATCCCATCGCTGGGCAAGGGGGATTTGAGCAGCCAGAGCAAGTACACGTCCATCTACATGGGCCCGGCCGGGCCGTCCGCGACTGGTCACCACGCCACAAGCACACCCCTGTCCAGTGCGTCTCGCCACCTGCACTTTGATGCCCCTGGTGCGCAGCGACGGAAGAACACACCACAGGCGACACCACCACCGCCCACCTCGACCTCCTCGCGCGCGGCGTCAGCACCTGCCAGTGAGCAGAGACCGTCGTCGCGTCGAGGCAGCCACAGCTCAACGGGTGGTCGGCGGTCGCCGCGCGCAAAGACGGACGAGGGCTGGATTCAACACCAGTACAACACCCTCGAAGAACTGCGTCGCAGTTTCTCGGTCCACAGCAACAGCGCACCGCGGCCCTCGCAGTTGCTCAGGGAGGACGCCTCGACGACAACAACGCCAAAGCTGCGCGTTGCCAACGACAGTCGTCATGGCGCGGCGTCTCCTTCCCTTGTGGCGGGTGTGCACGGTGGGGCGCCGTTTCGACTGCCCGGGACGGCGATGGCGGCCCCACCGTCTCCGGTTCGTCCGGTTCACCACATCGACATTAGCCCAGTCCACACGCCAACGCCGCGTACGACGCCGTGGCACACGCCGGTGTCCTCGGCCAGCAGACCGGCGGCGTCGCAGAGCCAGTACAGACCGAGCACGGCACCGTCGTCAACCGCGACGATGGCTGGCACCAGCACATCGCGTCTTGGGCGTGGTGCGGGCCAGCCAACGGCCTCTGCGGCACCGTCCGTGCAGCTAAACACGCCAGGCGGGACAAGGAGCCAGCTGCTCGGCAGCGCGAAGCGGCCCGCGGCAGATGGCACGATGGACCTGCTACAGCGTTTGCGAGCGACACTGTAACACTCCGTGTGTTTGTGTGTGTATCGGCGAACAGACGGCAGCAATTGCTCCAAACCAGTCCTCCCACTTTTTTTTTTTTGACTGCACTCCATGATGTCCGCCTGTACGCTTCAATAGACTTAGATCCCTAGAGTTCAAAACTTTTTTTTGTTTTGTGTTCTCTCTCTCTTGCTTTCTCATCATTTATGCACATTAGCACACGCACTCTTACAAGAAAACCACACCATCAATCGGTAAACAAGTCGCGCCACAGTCACGTCGCATTTCCACACCTCGGTGGCTCCAGGTGGCGGACCCGTGCCGACACCGCACAGACGTGGCACCGCTCTTTGCCAGTGCGACGACGCGAGAGCGCGGCGAAACCGGACTTCTCTGTGACACGTCGCCTACCTTCTCTTTTTTTCCTTCATTTTTCTTTTCTGGCTTTCCTTTCTCACATACCCCACACACGTAAGCTCGCAGTGTTTTTTTTTCTTTGCCTGCGATTCCTAGATCGGCGTTTACACATACACATAAAGGATACCATAGAAAGTGACCCCATCACGCACATACGGTCACACACACACACACACACACACACATACATGGCTGATCAGACACTCCGTCTCGCGTGCACGTCCATTGCCAACCAACTTTTTGGAGCCACCGGCAGCGATGACGACGGCGCCAAGACCACCAATGACAGCGCCAGTCGCTCCAAGACACGTGCCCAGCAGCGTCTCCAGGCGGTCGCCTCGCGCGTGAGCGACGCCGCGATGAGCCTGCATCGTCTGTGCTGCAGTCGCGCCAATGGCGAGCCCATCGCCATCATCGCCACCGCGGCGGGCAAAGGCGCCAGTCCGATGGAGGAGGCCGCGTACTGCGTGTGCGTCGTCGTGCGGGCCGCGTACCCGGCCTTGTGGGTCGCCCTCACCCGTCGTGCCGTGGTACTACGCCCACGCCATCCCGTGCTGCGTCTTGGCGCGCCGACCCCCCTGCCCATTCCTCTCAAGGAGATGGAGCGCTTTGCCGGGCGGAGCCAGCGTGTGGTGGAGAAGTTTGTGCGGCCTGTGTTGGCGTCATCCACGGCGACTTTGGCCTCGTCATCCCGCCCGTCCTCACCCCCACCAGCGCCGTCCTCCTCTGGTGTCGGGACGTGGGAGACACTGTCAGCGTTGCAGGCGGAGCAGCTGGCCGTCTGCTACTACTGGGCCGTCACCAGCCCTGCTGAGCGGGTCAAGCACACCAAGCAGGGCGTGCTCTTTGAGGCCGCCGTGCCGGTGGCGCCGTCCTCCTCGTCGCCGCCACGCGCAGACGCCAGCGCCGGCACGCTCCGCCGTGCACAGGCAGACATCGCAGGGGCCGAGTCGGACGGCGCGGAGGGCGATGACTCACGCGGTGGGTATCGTCGAGATCGCCTCTGGCACGCGCAGGCCCAGCCGCTGGTGCCGCAGAGACTGCCCCAAGACGGGCCGCCTGGCAGCAGCACAGAGGCGCGACACGCTCACAGGGCCGCAGTCCATCTGGCGCCACCCACATTACCGAGCTTCGATGACGACGACGGGGCGGACGACGGTGGCCGACGCCGGACCGGGGCACACACCACCACCACTACCACTACGATGCCAACAGCCGCTTCATCCGCATTATCAGCGGCGGCGGCGCACGGTGGAGAGGCGTCCACGCGGTCGCACGCGGCCGTCGCTGGGGGCTCCTTGCGTGCGGCCCTGAAAAGGTTTCACGAGCCCTCGTCCATGTCTACGGCAGCCACGATGCGCACCACGACCACCAACACCAACAACAGCGACCGCACAAAGGACAGCGCGGTGTCCTCATCACGTGCCTTTCCAATCGCACCGTTCAGCCAAGTGCTCGCGGCACAGGCCCGCTTGTACAACGACGACTTGGATGGTCTCTCGCGTGCCCCTGCCGGCGCTGAGTGCGCGCACCACACCGAGCGCCATCCTCCGAAGCGACGGACAGAACAAGGCGATGGCTCGCGCGGTGTGACGGACACGGGCAGCCCCGACCAGGATGCAGAAGCCACGGAAGAGACCAGCGCTGCCCGCCAGAAGGGCCCCACCGCCGCTGCGCGGACAGACGACGGAGCACGGCTGCGGACACGCCTCCTGGACATGTTTGACGCCGCTGAGGAGGTGACGACGCCAGCGCTCAATGAGGAGCCCGCCTCTGAGCCCGACACCGGCGTGACAGACGCACCGGACAAGACCGCTGAGGTGCCTGTTGAGCATCCCAGGGATCTGGCCTGGCAGGCAGCGCGGCGCCTCTCCGATGTGCTCACGTCAACGTCTTCCCTCCTCCCCGGTGGTGGTGGTGGTTTCAGCAGCAGCGGCGTGGAGGAGCTCTGTGCCAAGTTGGAGCTGGTGAAATCGCACCTGCACTGGCAGCGGCTGGAGTGCTGCGTGGCCGACCCTCTGTGGTTCAGTCAGAGGCGGTACGTGCTCCCGACAGCGCCAGACACACTCGGCGTCTCGTCGTTGTTGTCGGCGACGACCAGACCGTCGGCAGCAGCAGCACCAACAGCGACAGCGGCAGCGCACATGGCCCATCTGCACACGCACCTCGGCAGCAGCTACGACCACCGCACCCCGCTCCCTCGCACGCCACCGGCCGCATCCACAGCTGCGGTGCCGTCACCAGGCTCGGCGACCAGCCCCCTCGCGGCCTACACACAGGCGCACTTTTTATCGCCGGGCCGGACCCGCTTCGGCATCGGTCTCGATACCGCGGGGCCCCTTCTCTCCGCCCGTCCCGCGAGCCTGGTGACGGCACCGCTGCTGTGGACGCGGCTGGTGCTGTGCGCGGCCTGGCTCCGCAGCTATGCGACCGTCTACCTGCCAGCGGTGCTCGCCGCCCGTGCGCACGCTGGAGCCCGTGAAGAGGTGGGCGGTGTGCGTCGTCTGTGGTTCGATCCTTCGGCGGAGGCGGTGCAGGCCCAGCAGGCCGTGGCGGCCTTTTGCCTTGATGTCGTTGTGGACGCGTACGCCCGCTTCCACGGCGGTCGCGCTCCACCCCCACCACCGCCACCACCGCTGCTGTGCCTGGCGCCGCCCCTTCCTCCGCCGCTGTCTGCCTCGCAGAGGGCCAGTGCCGGGGCCACAGGCCGCCAGACCAGGGCCTCGGCGCCGCCGCAGAGTCTCCGTGGCAGCCAAGGCGGTGGTGACACTGACCGCGCCATGGGGGTCTCGACATCGTCGGTGCCTCGCGTGGCGACCAGGCCCGCGGTGTGCCCCGTCTGTGACGCGCTCACGCGGCACACACCGCCGATTGTCTGCGGGGCTCTGCGTGAGGATCGCACCGTGCTGCAACAGCGCCTGCGTGCGCACCATCTGCCGCCGCGTGGGTCGGACCCGTACTGCTTGACGCCTTGTCTGGCCTCGGGCGTGGATTTGCTCCAAGGGCTCGCGCGCGCGTGGCGGTCGTGGGCGGAGGCCGCCACAGAAAAAACCACCACCGCCACTGCCACCACCACGACGAGGCACCAGAAGGACTCGGTGGTGGACGCTGAGGAGGATGCCACGACGAGGATGACATCGACGACGACGACGACGAAAACGACCGACACCCCTGTCAACGACCACCTTCGCGCGCTCCACCTGCGTGCGCTGGCGAGACGGCTGCACGCGCTTGTGGAGTCGCTTGTTGGCCTTCAACGCCTGGGGAAGTTGGCGGTGCGCGCGAGCTCCGCGGCGGAGGCGGCGGCTCCCCACCAGCACAACTCCGGTGCACGGTCCTCTTCCCCCACGCATGCCGCCCCACAGACACATGAGAGACTGTCCCATCAGCACACCAACACCACGAACATGGTGGTGGAGACGGACGGGCACACGCGACGACCGAAGCAGCGGTGCTGCCCAGACTTGTTGCCCCTGTCGGCCCTCGATCCCACTTGCCGAACAGCCACGGTGAGTAGCAGCGGCGCCGGCCGCCACGCCCATCGCGGTTCAACAGAGGCCGGTGGTGCCGTGTCGTCCTCGACGACGTCCCCCGCGATGCTGGTGCTGGCTCTCTATGATGCGTACGGATGGGCCACACACACGCTGTTTGAGCCACTTTTAGGCTCTGTGCCGGCGCTCATGACCACTACGGCGAGCAACAGCAGCAGTAGCACCAAGAAGGCCCCCTCGCACCTCGCGACCGGGGCAGGACTCGCCACCACCGCGACGCCGTCTCTCGCCGCACTGACGGACATGCTCGTGGCTGTTGTGCCGATCACCACCAACGACAACGACGACGACGACGACGACGACGACGATGCGCCGCCCCCTGCGGCGCTCTCGCACTGGGAGCGCTGCGCCTTGGTGTGGCATGCCGGCGACGTGCGCAGTGTGCAGGCGTCGACCACCACCACCACCGAATCGGCACCTACCGTGGCGTCCTCACCACCGTCACCGCCGCTGTTCGATGACCCGGATGGGATTGTCCGGCGTGAGCTGCAGGCCTCGCAGGCGCAGCTCCTCTCGTATCTGGACTTTTTCCCGTCTATTCCACTCGTGCTCGAGGAGGACGGTGTGTTGGAGTGCGGCCGGTGCTTCAACTTGTTCCACCAGGCCTGCGTCTGCCCGTCTCAGCGGGATGTGCACAACAGCGAGTTTCTCTGTCATGCCTGTCGCATACTGGAGGCCACACCGTGAGGCTTGGACAGTCGGGACTGCCGGGGGCTTGTCGAGTGTTCCACAGCGCTGCACACAAACCAAACATCATTAACGAAAAAAAAAAAAAAGAACGAAAGAAAGCAGGAGCACAGCACTAGCTAACTGCATACAAAACAACAACACCATCAAAGAAAAAAACAAAAAAGAGGAAGTGCGTACATATGCTACCGGCAGTGCCCCTCACTTTATTCCGGTGCAACTACCGTTTTTTTCCCCTTTCTTCTCCCATGCACCTCGTTCGACATGCCTCGTGCTGCTTCGCCACTTTGCTTGCGCCACCTTTTCAGAATCTCTCATGACTCCCTTTCTGCTCTTTCTCCTGTCTCTCTACTTGCTTTGACAATTGCGCATTTTTTTTTCTCCGCTCTCACGACACAGTATCGTTGCTCGTGCACTCCTCCCCTCGTTTCCTTTTTCTCTCTCTCTCTCTCTCTCTCTCTTTTTTTTTTTTTGCAGCGCTCTTTGTGCGTGTCCACAGTTGGTTTCACGTCACTTGATTGCTTTGCGTGGCTCCTTTACTATCGTGCTTTTCTTTTCGTTTGCCACTCACCCGACCACACAGTCAATTCAGCGACAAGAGACAAACAACATAGAAGAAGCGCAACATCTGAGAGAGAGTGAGTGTATCGTTTACCAGTACAGACCACACCAAACAAAGCACATCCATTGTGTCCATATCCCCACAAGAGTGAGCAGCGTCAACACAACCCACTCGCCCGAACAATGCGCGCGCTCCACACGACAAGCGTCTCCGCCTCCTCATGGACGGCGCTGCGGTCCTCCTTCTGCCACATCCACAAGGCCACCCCTCCGCTGCAGCTGCTCCGCCAGCAAGAATGGCAGCGGGCGGCGATACAGCACGCCAAGAAGAACGGCATCATCGGCGTCCCGGGGGCCTCCCTGGAGGGTTTGGCCGCGTCGCCGTCGACCAGCGCGACCGCGTGCACGTGCGGGGCCTGTGGTCGCCCGCGCTCCACGTCCTCGTCCGCCTCGCTGACGCACCCGACGCTGACGACGCAGAGCCGTGCGCACTCGGCACCATCGCACACCCCCGCGGCGGCGGTGGCGGCGGCGACTGCAGCCGAGGAGGCACGCGTCGCACGTGATGTGGCGAACTTTGTCGGCGGTCGTCTGGTGCAGTCGCTGCAGCGCGAGCAGCCGCCTCGTGGCAGTGGTATTCAGCCACTGCTCGACTACAACAAGCAGTGGTCGGGTGAGATTGCCCGCCTCAACCCCGAGTACTTCCCGGCGCTGTCGGAGCAGCAGACGCCGCAGTACCTCTGGATCGGCTGCAGCGATAGCCGTGTGCCGGCCAACGAGATTGTGGGCCTGTACCCGGGTGATGTCTTTGTGCACCGTAACATTGCCAACATTGTCTGCAACAGCGATCTCAACGCACTCGCGGTGCTGCAGTATGCCATTGACTGCCTCAAGGTGGAGCACGTCATTGTCGCCGGGCACTACAAGTGTGGTGGTGTCACCGCCGCCCTCGAGGAGCACCGCGTGGGACTCGCCGATCACTGGATTCTTCACGTCTCTAGCGTGAAGAAGCGCCACTGGAAGCGCGTCGAGCAGCTGATTCCCAAGTGCAATCGACTGGATGCCTTGTGCGAGCTCAACGTGATTGCACAGGTGGAGCACGTGGTTGATACACACCTCATTCGCGCGATTTGGCAAACGCAGAACGCCGAGGACACGGCAGCCCGTCGCGAGGGTCGTCCTTCGCGCAACAAGGGCGATGACGAGGTGGAGATCCACGGCTGGGTGTACGGCCTGGAGGACGGCGTGGTGCGTCCTTTGCTGAGCTTGAATCGCCGTAGCCGCGTCAAGGAGGTGCTTGATGAGGCGGTGGAGGCGCTCTTCTGGCGCTATGCGCAGCTCTAAAAAAAAAAAAAAAGGGAATGGACGATCACATGGACACAATCACCAGAGACGGGGAACAACATGAATGGGAGAGAAGGAGAGGCACGTGCATACACCAAGGCCAGTCTACTTTTGCATTCTCGTACACGCGTACGTGGTTCACAAAGAAAAAGAAAAAGGCACCTTCTCTCCCTCACTCTCTCTCTCTGCCCCTTCGCAGATCAAGAAAGCACACGCAAGGATGAAGAAATGAAATATATATATACACACACACACACACACTTACTTTCCTGCGTGGCTTCATTTTTTTTTCCTTCTCACTTGATCTCTAGCGACTCTCCCTCTTTTTTTTTCCTTCTTCCTTTACGTTATACCCAGGCTCCCCCATGGTGCACCGAGGCGTGGAATGGCATGTAGAGACCTACACAACGGCAACATCGCCCCAAAAACTTTCATGCAAACACAAACAAACAAGCAAATGGCAATCGTAGCTTGTTGCCCATTGAGAGTGAAAAGGAGAGAGAAAGAGCGCGCTTGCTCATGTGGTAATGTTCTCCACCCTCCTCCTGTCACTTGCTTGGCGGACGAGTGGACACGTTGCGTTCGCACCGCGTTCTTTTGCGTCTGCCGATTCACTACTGTTGAGGAGCGCCGCGTGCTACCCCAGTGCCTCCTCCCTCTTTCTCGTTTTTTCGGGGACTGTACACTGACTCATTCTCTCCTCCTCTCACCCCCTCTTGCTGTCTCTGTTCCGACCTACTTTCTTTTTTTTTCTTTCTTCATCAACGACATTTTAATCATCCACACACCTGCACAGCGATATCACGGCGGCTCATACAATAACCACCGTTGACACAGAAAACAGGAAACTAAGGAAAAAAGAAAAAACCCACTGACACTCACATTTTTTTCTCGTCGGCGATCGACTGCATTACTGTCAACCTTTGGGATCTTACTTGCAACATCTCCTTCTAGCTTGAGCAGACCCGCAGAGGCGCGGCTTTCCACATCTTGCTTGCGCCAGGCTCTGCCAAACCACCCCAGACTCTCCTTTCCATTGCTTTTTTGTTGGCGTACAACGCCCATTGCACGCTTTAACAAGGAAAGGACTCACTGTATTGAAGAAGAAAAAGTAAAAAAAGAAAAGGAGTTTCCTCGTTGTTCCGTATATTTTTCGTTCTCTTGTTTAAAAAAACTCTTTCCATTTCTTCCCTTTTTTTGATTTTCTCTGTTTTCTCCTCTTCTTCTTTTTCTTTCTCTTCTTCTTTTTCTTCTTCTTCTTCTTCTTCTTGCTCTCAGACAGGTTTGCCTCATTTTCCACATTTTCCTTTTTTTTTCACCTTCCAAGTCTTTTTTTTCTTTCTGGTTCGCCTCAATTCTGTCTTTGCACTGCACAAGAACAACCAGGAACATCGGCCAAGAAGCTATATCTCCACATCCACACGTGATCTTTTTTTTATCTCCCTTTCCTTTCCGTTTTTTTTTTTCGTTCGCCGCCGCCGAGGTTATCTGATCACTCTTTTTTTTTTGTCCTGTGCCGCCTGTTCAACAGTCCTACTCCAGAAGTTAGAAGAAGGAAAAAGTGAAAGCACGCACAGACGGACACACACACATACACATATTCGAGATACACGCGCGTGCATACAAGAATAAGAACCCCCTAAAAAAAATACACGAGGTGGTCACAACTTAACAAAGAGACACATCCTAGAAGGAAAAACAAAAAATACACACGGGAATGACAATGATCGAGAAGGCCTCTCTCTTCTCTTTTGACAACGACCTCAACGACGAGGCGTCCGACAGTTACACGGGCAGCGACCAAGGGCATCCAGGGGATGGTCGCATGAGCAATTACACACCTAGCACGACGACCACCAGTTCACCCTCAACCGGCAACGGGCTTGTCATCGCTACAAATGATGACGATGACGCGCGAAAGAGACTGGTCCGCAATGTGATGATTGGCGTAGGAGTTGCTTTAATTGTCGCTGGCATCGCCGTGACGCTCTATATGTTCGCGATTCGCCCTCTGCTCAGTCGCCGCCGCGAGCGTCGGCTGCAAGAACTGCGGCAGTCCAAGTCGCTGCCGTCCGATCCTCTTCCGTCTGCGACAGAGACCGACCTGACCACGAGCCACACGACATCTCCGGATGTGCGCACACTCGCAGGAAGCACCGACACGATGACCACCGAAGCGGCCGCACGATGTTCCGCCCCTCCACCACTCTTGACCGATGAGCTGGCGCCAGACTCTGTGTTTGCGTCGGACACTGCGCCGTCTTGTCGTCATGCGCCACGCGAGAGTGCCAGCACGGTGGCCGTCATGGTGGTGCCAACGGAAGGGTGTTCCGACACGTTGAATCGCCACGCGCTGTCGCATCTGCCTGGGACAGAGGAGGTGGTCTTCGACGTGCCGATCCACAGCCGGTCGGCCTCACTCCCTCGAAGCATCCAGTTGCAGTCCTTCACAGACGAGGGACCCGACACCATTGATCGGGAGACGGCGACAATCGGCGCCATCATCCACGGCCGACGTCCCACCAACCCACTGATGTCGTGCGACCTGGAGGATAACGCCCCCGCCGGCGGCCCCATGCCCACCCGCCTGACCCAACTCGTGCCGGCAACGACACTCGACAAGGCGCCGCTCTCCGCGTATGGCCAGCCCTCCATCATGTACACCTACGAGCCCGCACCGGCCAGCAACGTGGACGCGTCGATGCGCACAGCAGCCGGTGTCGCCTCCACAGTCTCAACCCCACCCGCACCCCCGCTCCCTGCCCGTCGGCAGCGATCGCCAGTGCTGGGTCGTGTTCTTCGCGGCCCGCGTACACGCACCACATCGCGGTCATCACGCGCGCGTGCCCTGGCGAGCGCGACGACAGTCGTGCCGAGCGGCGCGTACAGCGTCGTCCCCCTCTCGCCGCACGACCACGGCTCATCACCATCACCACCACCACCACCACTCGCAGCAGCAGCAGCAGCTCACTCGACACGGTCACTGCCAGCTTCCTCGACACCACAGCAGGACCTACCCACCGCCAGCACGTCCACGACGGGACTGCCTTGCACGTGGAGCGCCACGCCCGATCACACAGCGGCTCACGCATCACACGCAGGACACACCGTCGCGGCACCGACAACGACAACATCGTCAACATCTCTGTCGACGGCCAGTGGCATGACATCCGCACTTGCTCCAGTTTTACCCCACACATTCACCTCTGTGAGTGGTGCGGATGTCGAGCCCCGCAGCCGCAGTGACCGCGGCGATGAACTTGCCGAAACAGGCGCGTCCTCCATCTCTAACTCCACCGCGGCCTCTCTCTGGGTCATTGGCAAGCTCGCCTCCTCGGCGGACGTCACGTACTCCACGCTGTCCTCCACCAGCGCCAGCACACTCGTGTCCACCGTCTCGGCGCGTCCAGACAACGGGGCCGTGGCACGCGCTCAGCGGAATCGCGCCCTGGCCGCAGCTCTGGAGAGCGTCGCCGACCTCGACGTGGGCGGTCCGCTCCAGCTGACCTCGTCCGTGTGGGCGCCCTCGCCGACCCGACATGCCACTCGCGTCGCCTCAACACCGCCGATCGTCCACGACGAGCCCCGCGGGTCTCGGGACGTGTCTGGCTTCGCCGCCGTACGCGGGGTGCGCGCACACACGGCAGGTGACGACACCGCCCGTGTCCCCCCCACCACCGCGGTATCCACCAGCCGAGCGGCGCAGGAGGAGGACGAGGCGGACGAGGAGGACGAGGACCTCAGCCCTGATGAGCGGGACGCGCTGGCGGCGCAAGCACGGCACGACCGGCTGTACGCGCAGGTGGCGGCCGTGATGCAAATGCACTATCATGGCTCAAGTCGTTGAGCAAACGCCACGAAAACAACCACCGCCAGCACCACCGCCACCGCCACCGCCACAACATCGCCATGAGCGGCATCTTAACACTAAGCCAATAAGTGACGCACTATGGGGGAGCCGTACACAGCGTTGAATGCCCAACGTAGCGCTTCACAACTAACACATGGCACCACATTTCTGGAAAAACAAACAAGCAAACTAGCAAACAAACAAAAAAGCAGAAAGAACACACTCCATTTTTTTTTGACTGGTCTTCTCCTCTTCGTTTTCTTTCCTCTCTTTGTCTTCCGCTTGAAAATACTTTTTTTTTGCATCGCGGGCACTCGAATGACATGTCCAGACAGTGCACAAAAGAAAATGGGAACACCAATCATACTAGCGCACAGACATTCCATTTTTTCCAGCGCCATCACAATAACGACACTCAACCACAACGAGATCTTGAAGGTAAACACAAAAAATAAACAAACAATCAGACAAACATGGAGCGCGATGTTTATATCAGTGCTTCAATATATCCTTCTCTCGTACCTCTAAACACACACACACACACACTGAAGCAAACATCCTTTTTTTTATACCTTTCTTTCCTCCTTTTCTGTTTCTCTTTTTTCTTCTCTTTTTTTCTTTCTTCCCTTTTCTTTTTTCGTGTCTCTCTTTTCTGTGTGTTTTTTTTTTATTTGGGCAGAACACACCGTTGGCCTATAGAAAAAGCTCCTTGACCACCACGATATGACGTAAAATCCATGCGAGCAGCATCGCACAGTGCTTACTTTCATTCATTCATTTTTTTTTGTTCTGTTCGTTCGGAGCACTTCGCCCCCACTGCAGCTTGCATTTTGTCATTTTTTCCATTTTTTTCATTTTTCTTTTTCCCCCTCCCTTGACTACGTTAGCCTGATGTATCGCACTTTCCGCACCCTGTGCCTTATTTTTAGCTTCATTGATACGATATGCCCACACCCTTTTTTTTTTTTTTGCTGGCCCTGTCTCGTTCTTCTTTGATGCATTGCGCACTTGGGTGCTGGGACCAGCTATCTCATTCTTTCATTTGCGCGCAGTGATTTTTTGCCTTCTTTTTGTTTTGTTCGCCTGCGCGCGCGTATTATACCTACCAGCTGACAAGGCTCTGTTGTACCCACATTGTTTCGTTCCTGATTCAAATTTAGCTAAATTCTGGGTTTTGTCATGGTGGCCACACAGTCCTTGTCACGCAAACTTTCTCGTCCTCCTCTTCCTCTTCCGTCTCTCGCCTTCCCAATGACACTATTACGGAAAGAAAACGAGTTGAGAAAGCAAACAAACGAACGTTGCCGGTGGTTTTCCTCTCTTTCTTCTTTTTTTTTCTTTTTTTTTTTACCTCGCATATCCGTCAGTTTCTTTCTTTCAAGACGGATGAGCGTTTTTTTCTCGTTCTTAGCACTTTACAGGTGCGGAGGACTGGAGACTTGTAGACATACAATCATGTAGAACAACGAGAACATGCAGCGGCAAGCGCCACACCGAGCCATACATCAGTCTTTCTCACTTTTTACTGTGTCTCCTTCTTTTTCACACCATGATTTGTTCTCGTCACCCATTCTTTTTTTTTCTCCCTCTCCTTTTTCGTTCCCTTTTTCTTTTCTTCCTTTTTCTTTCTTTTTTTCGACGCCTGCAACTCTACCCAACTCGGCTGCCCAATTATGACCTTCTTTAAAAAAGCCAGTACCAACGAGTGGAAAAAATGAACTGAAACGCATCGAAACGGTCGCGATCTAAAATCCAACTTCTATCGCACCCCATGAATAGACAAAAAACAACAACACGCATCCACAGAGGAAAACGATCAAACGACGGAACGGAATGCCGAACAGGGGATCAAAGCATATATTCACTTTTTTTTTTTTTTTATCGGTACCCCATCCCAACAACAATATCCGTATCGAAAAACATCAGACACCCACCCAGATTCGAGCTCTTTTTTTTTTTTTTCAACAGCAGCCAGCGTGCGGCCCTCTGTCCACTCTTGTGTAAGTGCAGAAGCATGGGAAAAAATACAACAAAGACAAAACACCATTCATAAAGGAAGCTACGTGAATACTCAACAAGAGGGCACACACTCAAAAGGATACGCCGTGCCGCACTCACACATCTTGCGTGTGCCATGCGCAGCCGCACGAGGTGCTCACTGTGGTGGGAGAACCCCTGTACGCAACGCTCTCGCACTCCGCCTTTCACCTGTGCTCTCGGTCTCGTTGACTCCGCCGATCGCCAAGATTTGGGTGTCAAAATAGAGAAAGAAACAAAACGCTTCAGTTTGCGCAGTTCTCTCCGTGTTTTGCGTGCTCCCCCCCTCTCCTCACGTGAATATCTACATACTTTCCCTCTTCTCTCCTTTCCTCTCTCCCTCTTTGTCTCTTTTCTTCATACATAAAATGGTGGCTGGCACAGATCGCGACAAGCAAACAAGCAAAATCTGACACACACACACACAAAAAAAAAAAAGCAAATCATAGCAAACGACTAAGCGTGTATAAGCCCTATCGTGCAGATTAACGAACCAGACACACATACCCCTCAATAAGAAACAAACATTCACAACTCAACCATCACGCACATCCGCCCCATCAAAAACAAATCACGCAATGAAGGCCATTGGACGGCAGTCATTCCTTGTGGTGTTTGATTTCGACCACACTGTGGTGGACTGCAACACCGATGAGGTCATCCCTGCGCATCTTGGCCGCGGCGCGGAGCAGCGTGCGCTGTCCCAGAGTGCCGACCGCCTCCAGTGGTCCAAGCTGATGGACACGATTTGCGCACCGTTCACAGCCGATCAATTGCGCGACGCCGCGCGTACGAGCGTCACAATCGACCCTGGGATGCCCGCTGTCTTTGACTACCTGCGCCACCAACAGCAGCGGTACGCGACCCCCACAACCACCACCACCACCACCGTCGCGCCAGTGAGCGAGGTAGATGCGGCGCTGCTGCCGCTCCCTCCTTTTGTGGAGATCAACATCGCCAGCGACTCCAACTTGCTCTTCATCGAGGCATCTTTGGAGGGCTGCCTGCCGAGCGTGTCGCCCATGATCGCGCAGATCCACAGCAACCCGTACGAGGCAGTCGATCCTGCTGCTAACACGCCCGAGGCCGCGGCGGCGGCCGCCAAGGCGAATCGCTGTCAGGAGGATGAGGCGGCACGTGATGCCGCGCACAACGTGCACGCGCCAGGTGCGGCGACGACGGACGGCCACTTTGTGCGTCACTCGCGCATTCGCTGGTACGAGCCCGGTGGCCACGAGTGCCCGTGCTGCGTGGGGAAGCCGAACATGTGCAAGTCCATTATTATCGAGCGTCTGCTGCACACGACGACGCTGATTGATCCGACGGTGATCTTCATTGGCGATGGGGCGAACGACTACTGCCCGATCCTCAACGTCCTTCGCCCGCGCGACTACATGTTCTGCCGCCGTCACTTCCCCCTTCACAAGATCCTCTCGCAGCCTGACGCGGTGGTGGGCGGCTGCTGCAACATTGGCCTGTGGACCGACGCGAAGGAGCTGCGGCAGCTTTTCGAGGCCGTCTTTGAGCAGCCTCAGGCGCGCCTGCCAACGCTCGCTCGATTCCGCGATGCCGGCGAGGCCGAGTTCCGCTCGGTCACGATGAACCACCGCATTCCCGCCGTGCTCAGTCGCACCTTGGAGGAGAACTTGAAGGGCACGAACGCCGCCGGGGCGAGCCTCGTCAGCCACGAAGGCGCGCGCCTTGTGCGCGAACTGATTAACTCCGCCAAGGTGAATGGCCCTGTGCCGCCGCTTCCGGGTCAGTCTGTGGTGCCGGCGTGGTTGCGTAACTTCGCCTTCACCACAGAGTACGACACCGTCAGCGCCGATGGCACGACGCTGCTCGCCGCTCCGGCTCGCGCGGCGCGGACGGCGGCAGGGAACCCGTACACGTCGATCGCCCCTCGGTGGGGACAGATCCCATGGATTCATGGTGAGATCTACTTTTACCACCTTCTCTGGCAGTACTTGATGCTCACGGATGCCGGTGGACATGCCGCGGAGGCGGCCGTCAAGGCCGCGCACGCGCCGGTCTCTTCTGCAGCCCACACTGCCGCCACTACAGCGTCGCTGGAGGCGAACGTGATCACGCCGCACTACTCGGCGAACCCGCTCTTCTCGCAGGACCCGACGGTGCTGCTGCCCGCGAACCACCCTGACGCGGTCACGCCGCTCTTCGAGACCCCTGGTCTGGTCGCCGCGCCTGTGGTGCCGATGCAGTCCCTGGCGGCCTCGATGCCATCGTCGCTCGTGGAGGCGGCGCTCGCCACGGCGGACGGCATCGTCGTCAGCGCTCCGACGGCCGGTGGCACGCGCACGCACATCCCTTATGCCGACCTGCTGCCCACCTACGCGTGCGAGGGACGTCTGCCCGCACGCGAGATTGCCTTTGCGCCGTACCGCGACATTTTCTTGCAGGATAAGACGGACGTGCTCGTGAACTTCATCGACGTGCGCGTGGTGCCCATGCTGGCCTGCGAGCCGTGGGCCGCTGAGGACGACTTTGTCGGTGTGCTGCTGCGCTGGATGTTGTGGGGCAACGGACTCGACCTCTCCATGTTCACCATTGAGCAGCTGTCGGCCGCGCACGGTGGCGGCACAGGCCATGGCGGCCACACGCACCACCACGGCGAGTCCGAGGAGGACGCGTCGGCGGCCGTGCAGCGGAGGCGCACGCAGGAACACACGGCGGCCTTTGCGCAGGATCCCAACCTGGTCGGCAACGAGGTCGGCGGCGTCGAGGCGTACCTGCAGGCGCACGTGCAGCGCGCACGCGCCAACACGGACCCGGCCTTTGTCAACCACCTCGACATTGTCACCGACAACGTCGGCGTGGAGGTGATGAGTGATCTGTGCCTGGCGCTCTGGTTCCTCGAGCGCGCGCAGAACGCGGCATCGCCGCCGACCGTGCGATTTCACGTGAAGCCGCTGCCGTACTACGTCTCTGACGTGACACCCGCTGACTTTGGCTACACGCTCTACCTGCTCGAGCAGGCGTACACCCCATCGAGCGCCAACAAACGCAGTGCTGCGCAGTGCGAGACCCTGCGCGCCGTCCTTGAGCCTTTTGTGGTGCGTGTGCGCGACGCGTTCCGTCGTGGCGCCTTTTCTGTGGAGGCCGACACGGTCTGGACGCAGCCGAGCGAGTACCGCGACCTGCCGCCTCGCGTGATTAACCGCTTCTTCTACACGCAGCACATTCACGCGACGCCAGCGTCCACGACGACAGCTCCCGCGTACGCGAACCTGTCCGCGTCGGCGCCGTCTGCCGCGGCGCTCTACCGCACAAACAAGGATATTATCCAGTCGCCGAGCATCCTGGTGATCTTCAAGGGCGACCTGAACTATCGCCGTCTTGTCGGCGATCGCTACTGGAACCGTTGCGACTTCTTGACGAGCCTCGTGACCGACGCGCAGACGCGTGACTTGTCCGTCGCCGCCTCGCACTACACGCCGCTGCAGCACGCGCTTGTCGATGAGCTGCTTCAGGACACGCCGACGCAGTACACCACGGAGGGCCCTTCGTTTGAGACGATTGTCTCCGCGTTCTGGCCCACGCACGTGCTGCCTGTGTGTGCTGTGCGCACCATTAAGAGCGAGTGCTGCGTGGGTGTCCCGGCTGAGATCAAGCAGCGCCTGGATCAAACGGAGGCGAATGGTTACAAGAAGTGGCGGATGAGCGGGAAGTACGGCGAGATCCTCTTCGCGCACTAACAACCACACCGTCCTTTTTTTTTCCTTCCCTATCTCCCGCGGTAGCATCAACTACAACAACAAAAAAAGAAAGAATGAGAATTTTAAGAAAAACAAAACACATCAAAAAGGGGGAAAAAACAGTTGACACGGAGGCAAGAACGCAAACTGGTGATATGAACACCGTTTACTTTGGTCTTTTCTCGTAGGGGACTTTTTCACGGTGGTCGATGCGCTTCAGTTCATGCTAAACATCTCCTTTCCACGCTTTATTTTATGTGCGACCGCATTCTTGTTTGCTCTGTCGTTGGCGTTTTTTTTCTTCATTGTTGCTGTTGCGGACATTGTTTTGGAACCCGCACACAGAAAAAAAAAAAGAGAGTACAGCAAACATAAAAGTCAAACGCCATCATGACGGGCTGACGTCATTAACTCAATCACCACCACATCAACAACATCCTTCATACTGTGACGCGAGATTTTTTCTTCATCAAAACGCAATTGGTTTTCCCTCCTATTCGTCTCGTTCATTTTTTTTTCTGCCTCCATGGCTGCAGACACAACTATTGTTTTCTTTGATCCGAGAATAGAAGGAGCGAGGGAGCGAGACAGCTTTATACACACAAACAACAAGCAACAAACAACAAGCAACAAACAAACAAACAAACAAACAAACAAACAAACAGACAAACAGAGCTCAATAGTACATATGCAGTCCCTCCAAAAAAGAACGGAATGGAGATGAACAACGCTGATTTGCTTTTTCCCCTTGCCATTTCCCCTGTCAGACACGTCATCACCGTGCCCAGGTGGACGTCCACCTATCCGGTGTTTTCTCTTCATCTTGGCCTTAGCTTTTCCCGTGCATCCGTCCTCATCTCCCTTTTCCTCCTCTCTCCCTCTCCCTTTCTCCCTTTCTCTCCTTCTCTCCTTCTTTTTCTCCGCCCATCTGAGGCAGATTTACTTAGCTACAGTGCCTTGTTGCCTTTTGCGTGTACAGTGTGGTATAGCGTCCGGTACCACTGCCAAGTGGACCACGCACCTCACCCATCGCACTTTTTTCCTCACTTCACCTTGCGTCCCTCCCTTACTCAGTGCGCAGCCACGCTCTCCAAAACAAGCCAATCATAAGGCACTCGTTCGTTTTCTTTTCGCTAGTTTACTTTTTGCTCTCGTTTTCCTTTTTTTCTTTCTCTTCCGCGTTTTAATTACAAGTATCGGCTTCTCCTTTTTTCCCTCAGTTTTTTGTTCTTACTTTCACTTTGGCGCTCAGTGACGGCTTTTCGTGGCCTTTTCACTTTTTTTTTTCCACTCACTAGCTACTCCTCTATCGAAAGATAAATCCAAAACTGGTAGCCTCAAAGGGGTAGAGAAACCTAAAAAACAACATAAGGGCCACAACGATAGCACACCTCCACCCTACCCCCACACCTCCACTTGTGGCGCATTACAACCGGAGATTAATATTTGCAAAAAAAAAAAGAAGATATCGGCAGCACGGACACACAGTGCTGCCTTTGAATTTTCCTTACGTTACTTTTCCATTTTTTTTTGTGTGATCCAATTCCTACGCTACGCGATGACAACACAATCGTTTCCGCGGACTGCTCGAGCCCACGCGCGCCGGTTACTTTGGCTCACCATATGGCTACTGTGTGGCCTGCTCGTCCTCTCCTCGGAGCCCTCGCTGTTCAGAC
This sequence comes from Wallacemonas sp. Wsd, assembly GCA_030849645.1. Classification (NCBI taxonomy): domain Eukaryota; phylum Euglenozoa; class Kinetoplastea; order Trypanosomatida; family Trypanosomatidae; genus Wallacemonas; species Wallacemonas sp. Wsd. Next base: position 62,231 of record JASANQ010001315.1, read on the forward strand.
GCCTGGTCAAGCGCCCAAGCCCAGCCACAAAGCCGTCGGCCGCACTCGACATGGCTGTGCCACGTCCATCACGCCGATTGCCGACGTGGACACCTTCCTTGATCATCGTGGCCGATGCAGCCCCTGCTGAAGCAGCCCACGCCTCCTCCGAATCGAAGACGTCCCTTGATGATGAGAAGAAGACCACTGCAACACCGTCTCCCCTTTCTTCGGCAGAGACACACTCGGATCGCGCCTCCTCCTCCTCTTCAGCGATCGCCGGGGATCCCTCCTACGACGCCTATCACGACTTAACGCCGGGGAATAGCCACTTTGACTACGGCAACGAGGACGAGGACGACGGAGTGGGCGAGGACGACGCGCAGGCGGAGGCGGAGGAGGCGGCGGAGACATCTCGAGGGGACTCGGACTCGCCGTCCATTGGCGTGGGCGGGGCGAGCGCTGATCACGGACGCCGACATGGGCCCGCCTATGAGAAGGCCATGCGTGCCCTCCGATTTTACCGACACCACCTCAGCCCCGAGACGCGTCTGTTGCGCAAAGGGGATCTCTCGACGCAGACTGCTGCCAGTGGTGACGACGTGGACGACATTGACGACGAGGAGGAAGGGTCATCTTCCACGACGTCTGCGTCTTCCACACATGACGAGGACGCCGATGCCGAGACCGACTTCCGCGAGGACGGACGCGCACCGACCATGGACAGTGCCTCCCGCACACGGCCCGCGAAGAAGTCCGGCCTCGATGCTGAGACCACCACAGCGGCGTCACGACGTCGGGACACATCAGGCGAGGCCCGACGCGATCACCGCGGGCGTGCGCGCGAGACCGACGGCGAGGCCGAGCCACGACGCTTCGCTGCGTTCCACCGAGACTTGAACTCGCCAGCCCCGGAGACGAGCGACCGCCCACTCGGCATGAAGCTCGACCCGCAGAGCGGCTTTCACAACCTGATGTCCTTGGTACACGACAACGACATCCGCAGTCACACCATTGACGACAATGGGGAGCTCGACGATGATGCACTCCTGCCCCCGGCAGAGGAGGAGCAGCGCCATCCCACACTGCGGGAGTTCATTCTTGAGCTCAGCGTGCAGGAGGCGCGGCACGAGCTAAACTTGCCCTTCTCGTCCGAGTCCCCGTTCACCGCACTACGTCGGACGCCGTCGCCGTCCACGGAGCCGAAAAGGCACGCCTGGGAGCAGACGCGCACGCCGCGCGATGATAGCCGCGACCACCACGACGGCGTAGAGCCACCGCCACAATCGCCGCTGAACCACGACATTCCCAACATTTTTCGTGCCTCAAACTTCACCTTCGACGACTTTGAGTGGATCCACTGCCTGCCGCTGTTGCCCATCTACCCGATCCGGCACGCACTCACGCACCTGCACCACACCGCGGACCGTGACTCGGCGCTGACCCTTTTCTACGCCCCACACTTTTTTCCCGACGCCGACTACGGCGATTGGCTGCGTCTCTTCACTTATCTGGCCGTGACGCTGAACCTGAACGGTGTCTCCACGCAGTCAAACATGTACAAGCTCGGCGTCGCCTACGCCGTGATGGAGAGCACTGTCCACGACGCACAGGAGCCCGCGCTCGATCCGGATCAGCTCAAGGACCATCCCGTTGCCCCGCAGTGCGCGCTCCTCCACAATCGCACGCTCGCCATCGAGGCCGGCATCCCCCTTCTCTCGCCCGAAGAGCGTGATGTGATGCGCCGGGTGGCGAGTCGTGTCGGTGTGATTGATGGCTTTTATCCGTCCTGGCAGCGCATGGCGCACCACTACTGGACCACTGTTATCCCGGCCGCGGAGTGTCTGATGAAGACGACCTACCACTACGACCTCGCCTGCATCCGCGCGCGTATCTTGTCGAACTTGGAGGAGGATACCACGATGGACGACGCCGCGGACGGTGGAGAAACAGCGGATGAGGCGACGCTCGCCGCGCGACGTGCCCGGCGAGCGCAGCAGCGCAACTACGTGAATGAACTCCTTCGCCACGCGAGCAAGAGAGGCGGTGGCAGCAACGACGATGACAACGCCGACCATGACGCGTCCAGTAGCGCCACCACCGATCGTGGCCACACGCACCATCGTGGGCGAGCGTCACGGACAGCGGCGCGCGACACCTCGCGAAACACGTCGAACACCTCCCCCTCCTGCCCCTCGTCGTCGTCCACAACTGCGCGCCAATCGCCATCTCGGCAGTCCAAAGACACGACCTCCGCGACGCGCACGGATGGGACGCGCTCATGGTGGCGACGCGCACTCGCCCAACTCGTTCCCTCGTCCTCGTCGTCCTCGTCATCCGCTCAGGAAGAGACAGACGAGGCGACCGCCCAGCAGAAGGCCAGATGGCAGTCAGAAGAGGCGATTCACCAGCGCTGGCAAAAGCGCGAGGGCCACTACCGCGACTACTGGCGCCGTGTGCGACACGAAGCCTCCCACGAAGAGCCACTGAACCTTGCTATCCCTCTTGCCGAGCCTGAAGGTCAGGTCGACGCGTCCGCTTCCTATCCCGCCTCGGACGTCACCATGGACCGTGTCACTACCACAGACACGACCGCCGCGGCCACCCGCACCACCGCAGACAACGGCCGCACAGAGTCGGTTACCGACAGCGCAGGCACACGCAACGCGCATGCGAACGGCAGCCACACTAACAATGACGACGAACAATCGACTTCTGTCCGTGGGGAGACGACAGACGGGAGCGCTCAGATCCGGCACCTCAATGGTGAGGTCGGCATTTTTGTGTCTGTCCCCGCACAGGAACACTTTGAGGTGCCTGATGAAGAAGCGGTCGGCGACGAGTGCGAGGTGATGGACGAGCTGTTTGTGTTTGGTCTTCGTCGTCAGTTCGACTCGCTGTCAGAGCATGGCGAGACGTCTCCTCCTCCGACAGCGACGACGACGACGACACCACCCACAGCCTCGGAAAGGCAGAGCGGCGACAGCCGAGCACCGCTCCGTGGAGACGGCGGTGCGTCCCGTCCTCCCGCCCCGGCTGCGTTTCCGCATTTTGTCTCCCTTCGCGAGCAGCGCGCGGCACAATTGCAAGAGGACGCCCAGAGCCGCACCACCACGACCACGACAAGGCCGCCACCATCCACTCCAGTCACCGAGTCACAGCTCGAGGACTTGTTCGACGGCCTCATGTCCACCGCGGTGCCCAGTATCGACAGCGATAAACGCGGCAGCGGCGACAGTCACCCCGTGAATGCGGCCGCCATGCTCGAGACTGTGCGCGACCGAGATGCGCGCCTGCGTCAGGAGTGGCTCCGGCAAAATCCGCCACTGAGCGCGCGCACCTTTGCGTACGCGGCGGCCGCGGCGGCAGAGAAGGAGCGAGATGAAGCCGCGGCACGCATCCTCCACGACTCGCCTTCCGTTGATATTGATCGCGATGAGGAAGAGGCCGACATGCACACGCACGGCGAGACGCGCCATCGTGTGAATCAACGCGCCAACGAGGAAATTGTGGCCCGGGCGACCGAGGCGCGAGAGCGACTGCGTCGCGTGCTGCGCGACAGCTCTCAGTGGACGCAGCGACAATGGCGCCTGGAGGCGTCCATCCTTGTGCACGTGATCGCCGTGGAGGGGGCCAGCTTTCTCTTCCCGTCCCTTTTTTTTCCTTGGCAGTTTGACCCGCAAGTACTGTGCAGCAACGCCACGTGGTCCTTTCAGGAGATCATGGTGATGTGCAATGGGGCGAGCGATATGCTCTCGCTCTATCGTCTGTACGTGTCAAGGCACGGGCCGGCAAACAGCACAGAGCCCATTACCGTGCCCGTGAGCGAATTGCAGGACTACGTGGAGGAGTACGTGACCAACCTGGTTGTGAACTTCATCTTCCGACACCACCTGCACTGCCATGCCGCTGGTCTCTCCCTCTCACGGTGCTACCGCAACACGATTGTCGACCCCGTCAGCGCGCTCGAAGTGCTGCACAAGTCCCTGTACACGCTCCGCAGCGTTCAATCGCAGCTCGTGCGCAAGATATTCGCCTTGGCGCAGATCTTCAAATACAGCCTCGTCCCATCCTCTGCGGATGCCATGGCGGACAGCGACAAGGTCGGCTACTCGTCCGAGTGGCTCTACGCCGCGCACCACTCCAGCGAAGACGAGCGCCGCACCACGGCCCGACTGCGCACGGGCATGCCCAAGGACGTGCGCCAATCCACCCAGCCCCCGCCGGTCTCGCTGTCCTCGGCGCCTGTGCACGCGCTGCGCGACATCACCCACGGTCGCCTCGTCCGTCAGCCCCAGCCACGAGAAGGCCGCCCCCCCTTTGGACAGGTGCCCCTCGAGGACTTGATGATCGAGTTCGACACGCAGACCACCATTCCACAGGGCCAGACCTTTTTGCCGCTCGTGCCGCACAACGAGGCCTACTACTACAAGCAGCAGATGCGCGCGTACCTCGGCGGCGATGTCTCCAAGGACACCGATGCGGGTGTGGATGTCGCAGGAATGGCGCCACCCTTGTTGCCCCCTGACACGGCGGCTGAGGACACGACGCAAGTGCCGAAAGAAGCGGCGGAGGAGGACCACCTTACCGCACCACAGTTCAACGAGATCGTGGATAGCGATGTGAGTGAGAGCGACGTCGAGGATCAGCGCACCGGTCCGATCAACAACACAAACAACAACAACAACAACGACGAGCCCCCGCAGTGGGGCATTCTTCCACGTGACACAATACGCCGGTCGTCAGCCGATGAAGACGACGACAACGACGAGGACGAGTCGGGACCTCCCATGGACATGACCAAGCGCTATCCACTGCAGAGACCCGACAAGACCACGCCCACCGTCTCCTCATCGGAGAAGCCCGTGGACAGCGCGAGTCAGACAACAACGCACGCGGAGGAGCTGCACTCCATATACGGCATCGGCATGCCGCACACTCCGACCCCGCTCACCTCTCAGGAGGTTCACGCACTGCTGCGCGGCGGCACGACGGCCAGCTTTGCGACGGTACTGCGTGGTCGCGCACCGGTGCTGTTCTCGCCGTACCTGCAAGGCAGTCGCCCTTTCTGGTTGCCCCAGACCGTTGTGGAGGCGTCCATCAAGCTGCGCAACCACATCCGCGCAGGCACACCGCACGACTTTCCCTCCGCGGAGTCAGTGCGCGGCTGGGACACGGTCCGTCACTCGGTGCCCGCCTTGCCGCCCTTTTTGCGGCTGTTCTTGCTCGAGGCACGTCGCCTAGAGGCGGAGAAGCCCGGCGCGCGCGAGGAGCGCGAGGCGATGTACCACTCCGAGATGGTGCGCTGGGTGCAGGCGCGGCTGCGACACCGCCAGCGCCAACACTGCGCGGACGACCTCTTCGCCCCGACGCAGGACGATGAGAAGGATGACAAGGAGACGAGCGATGGCCCGCTCCGGACATGGCAGACCACGTCGGCGAACAACAACAGCGACACGGCGGACGGCACTACCACATGGCACAGCGCCAACGCGTTGATCTCCCCGTTTTCGTTTTGCCAGGTCAGTGACACCAGCAACGGTGCGCTGCTGTCGTGCGTGCCGAGCAACTTTTCGCACTCGCAGATGGATGCTCTGGCCTACCGCCTGGACCAGCCCTACACGGTGAGTTCCCTGACGGGCCGCCTGCCGTCGCTGGTGCAGCTCCAGTACTTTTTCGAGTTTGACCGCTTCTTCTTGATGGACCCCGCACGCTACGTGGAGTCGTCCCCGCTCTTCCTCAGTGGCTTTTTGCGTACCCCCGTTGATGTCGGCCAGAATGGACTCATGACACCGCTGGCACAGCTGGATCGCGCACTGGCGCAGGAGACGGCGGCGCTGCTCAAGGCGGAGCTCACGCACGTGCTCGCGGTGGCACGGACCCGACACGGTCCCCACGCGAGCACGGGCACCGGTGCCGCGCAGTCGATCACGGAGGTCACGCGACTGCTCAGCGCGCTTGATTTGGTGCGTATCTCCCGAGACGGGCAAAAGGGCCTCGACGGGCTTGGTTTCACCGCCCACGCGCACGACGAGGGCGATGAGGAGGAGGAGGAGGAGCCGGACGTGGTCAGCTGCACGGAGCTCTCCATGACGTGGCAGCGCCAGTTGCTGCAGGCCTGGACGGCGCTCGCCTACGCCCCGCGTCACCACTCGCACTTTTTGGGTCTCTTGCACGATCCTCTGCTGGTCTCGTACACGGACCAGGGCCGCGAATCACGCGCGGTTGTCCGACAGCGTGCCCGTCGACAAGCGCGACGGGAGAGGGCTGCGCGGCTGGCGAACGGGACGGCGACGGCCGAGGATCAGGAGGCCTTTGGGCCCTGGTCACCGCCCTGGCTTACCGAGGAGGAGAATGCCGCCTTGATTGTCTATCTGTACTTCAACGGCACCGCCGAGCGCGCCTTTAGGCTGCACCCGACGAACGAGCGCCGATGCCGCATTCACGCGCGCTTGCAGCTCGCTACCCGGCTTCAGCGTGAGTCGCGGATGATAACGCTCGATGCGACCAAGAGGGACCACAACGACCACGTGACGAGTCGGTTTGTGGAGGAGATTTGGCGCGCGATGCGACTGCGCCGCGACCTGTATCAGAACATCATCCGCCAGTCGTAGCTGCTCCCCCCCCTTCCCTCTCCCACCAACGAACAACAACAAACAAAGGAAACCGAGATGGAGTCATCCATTGAGAACCAGAGAAACGCACACGTCCAGCCCCGACGTAGTGTTGAAAGGCACAAGAGCGAAAGAAGGAAAGTGTGATCGGAAAACAAGCAAACACGAACTGACCACTCGACCGCCTTTGTTTCTTTTATTTTTTTTGTTGCAACGTACAAAACTACGTGGTACTAATATATGGTTGGTAATGAGCGAGAAATACATTCCTTTTTGTGTCACAGGTTGCACCAAATGCTTGTTTTTTTTTGTTTGCGTGTGCCCAAGGACGGCATTACGAAGAAAATGCCGGCGGACTGCGGCCAGAGCACTCTTTGGACGATCGCATAGGATGCTGCGGAACAGTCCCATCCATGTCCTCATACTGCATACCTCAGATGAAACCTGTTCTCTTTCATTCTCTCTCTCTCTCTCTCACTTTACTTTTTATGTGTGACAGTGGAAAGTCAAGGCAGCAGCGGAAAAAAGATAGACGCTGGCAACAAGGATATCTGGCGTGTTGGGCTTTTTTCTTGTTTTTTTTTCTCGTGGTGCGGCTGTGGATCCCGCCCAAGAAAACACACACACACGCACACCCAAACAAAAGCACCTCTCTCTCTCTCTATACAACACATCAACCATCGGTCTCGTTGTGTAACGTGACAAGCATCACTCACAGTTTACCTTTTTCTTTTTCTTTTTCTTCTCCCCTGCGCTACTCATTCTTGTTTTTCCTATCTTTTGTTTTTTCCTCTTTTTGCTGTGTGACTATAGAACTAGAACTTTTGTGACGCTATTGCTGTGTATCTTTTTTCTTTTTTTTTGCGCATCCCTTTTCTTCTCTCTCCGCCATCGGCGCATACTCGCTTAATTTCGTCTGCTTGTCGCTGACTGCCTCGAGCGAGAGCCGTTAGAAGAACAACCGACCGACCGACCAAGAAACACGAATGGCGTCTCGCGCTGGTACTCGACCGGTGCCTGGTGGCGAGCGACAACCACCCCCACCACCTCCGCCTCCTCCGCTGACGCACGCGATTGAGCACAGCCAAGACCCTGAGATGACCTTGGGCATGCACGACGCCGCCATTGATTGGTCGCTCGAAGGAGCCACGCACGACCCCGCGGCTCCGTCCTCGGCCTCACCGTACTACAGCAGTTATGCGGGGGACGCACAGACGCGGCCACCTCCGCCGCCTCCACCACCGCACTCCCCCTCGCAGCTCTCGTCCTCCCACGCGGCACAGCCCACACCAATCGAGCACGTTGCGGCCCCTTCTCCCGTCGCGCCACGACGAAGCGGCACGGCCACGACGACGGCATCCGCGATGCCAGCGCCGGCCACAGCCGGTGGCAGCGACGAGGACGGGTATCGTGACATGGACGAGGCGGCCGACGCCGCCCCTACCACACGTGGTGGCCTCGCTACCGCCCTGCCGCCGCGACACGTACGGCACGAGGGCTGGCTGGATGAGCGCGAAAGAGTCGAAGGAGAGGACGACGAGGACGGCACCTGCGCGTGCTGCTGCGCGCCCAGTCCGTCATCGTGCGGCACCCCGGGTCAATGCGCCTCCTCGACCTTCACACGCACGCTCTTCAAGAGCGCGGCTTCCTTGCCGGAGTGGGTTTCGCTGCTGCTCGTGGGTCTGCTCACGGCCATCTTTTTCTTTCTGCCATGGTCGGCGAACCCCATCCATATTGTGCTGATTGTCTTGTCTGCTGTGTTTGGTGGTGGCGCGGCACTGCTGTACGCGTTGCTCGACCGCACAGCGCGCCGTCGACGCGTGCGCGCGGCCCAGCAGGCCGTGCATCATCAGCTGGCCTGGTTTGTCGCGGGGGCTGGGGCGAATACGACCGCCACCACGCTGCCCGGGCGCGCGGCGGAGGTCGGTTCGTCGCGTACGGCACGCACCTACTCCATGGAGGAGACAGCGGGGGCTCAGGTTGTCGCCACGACAGGGGCCGGCAAGCAGAAAAGCCGACGTGCAAAACATGGCAAGCGACGCGCATACGGCGCCGATCACGACGGCGAGGACGACGACGTCGCACGTGCCGATGCGCAGGATCACGCGTATGCCGACATGCACAGCGGAGAGGAGCCGGAGACGGACACGTGCTGTTTGCAAGAGGAGTACTATCGCGAAGTCATCCCCGCTGTGGAGCTGCTGCTGCTCGGTGTGCTTGTTCTGGTCGCCCCGCAGGTGATGGCCGTTACGACGACGCCAGTCGTGGCGCTCACCAGCGACTCGCAGACGACATCTCCGCGCGATTTGATCGTCTTCACCGCCGCGACCAGCACGTACGGCTTGGCCAGCTCGTTCCCGGCGGAGGTGCCCTTCAAGATCGCCCTTCTGCACGTCTGGTTTGCCTTTGCCTTTCACCTGCCTCTGCTGCTCGACTTTGGCATCGGCATTCTGCACATGGTCGTGCTCGTCGCGCAGATCGCGTCTCCGCACGGGCGTGTGCTCGCCGGCCCGCTGCTGATCATGGCATTCTGGCTGGTGATTCCGCTCGTCGCCTTCTTTGGGCTGCTCATTGTCTACCATGCGACACGCACGGAGTCCACTCCGGCACGAGGTGGGGCACGCTATGGAGGCCGCGATGAGGACGGACTTGAGCGCCCCTATCCAAGCGACGCGCTGCGCCTGGCGCCGCCACGTCCTTCACAGCCGTACAGCACGCAGACGCAGGCAGACACCGTGGCGCCATTTTATCCGCCTGTGAGTGGAGGTGTACCCCCCGCTGGCCCAGCGCACCACACCCCATCCGCCCCACCGCAGAGGCCCTCCTCGGCCCCACTGCCTCTCCCTCTGCCGCCACCGCCGCCGGTGGTGCTCAGCGATCCGTATCGCATGCTCTCCGCCGACCTCGCCGCGCGGAACGGCTACAACGCGGCCGTCGGCGAGAGCGCAGCCTACCCGCTGCCCCCGTCGCCGTACCCGGATGCGCGCTTCACGTACAACCACACCATGCGCCAGCACGTGCCCGTCGGCACTCGCCGCAGAGGCCCGGCGGCGCGCTATCCCTCCGCGGCGGCGCCCGCGTCCACGTACGGCTCCTTTTCTGCCGCCTCGCACGACCCTTCACGCGTGCGTGTCACCGGTGCGGCCGCGCCGTCGAGTGCGGTGATGTTTTCCGCGAGCGCATCAGGCAGCCACCCGCGTCGATGGCTCGCGCATCAGACGGCCGTGGCTGCCGCTGCGCAAGCGCCCGTCTCGTCACCGGCCCAACAACATGCGGTCGCACGCGGCGCGCACGCAACGACGACGACGGCGACGGCGTCTCCCTCCTCCCCTGTGACACACCCCGCGACTGCGAGCAGTCCTGCGCCGGGCGAGGCTCAGGCGACGGCGACGACGACGACCACCGACACCAATGCCAAGAAACACGTTGCGGACACACGACCGGGCACGGCCTCCGCACCCACCACCACCACCACCACCGCCGCGGAGCCGATGACAAAGGCCGCGCCGAAGCCAGCCGTGCCTGATGCAGCTGCCCCCGTCTCCCCGTTCGCCGACACGGAGGAGCTCTGCTCTCCTTTTTTGATCCTCTCCACTGATCTCGTCATTGTCGATGTGAGCCCGACCCTGGCCGATCTGTTCGGCGTCCCTGTCCAGCACCTGCGCCTGCGCCGCCTGCAGGACTCGCTCGCCTGGCTCCAAATCGACCGCCGCGCGGACATTGTTGACACGCTGCAGGCACTCACCGCGCTCCTGCCGTCTCTCTCATCCGGCAGCGGCAGCGGCCACAACACGCGTCAGTGGCGAAGTACGACGTCCTTGCCCCCTGCGCGCAAGACGGCGACGGGCGAGGCGTCTGCCGCCACGGAGAGCGGCCCCAACGCGACACGCGCCAAGGACAAGCACACCTCGAAGAAGCGTGTGCGATGGGCCGCGAAGAGGTCCTCGGCCCGCACGGGGACGGCCACCGCTGCTGGCTCCGCCTCCGAGAGTGACGAGGAGAATGATGTGTACGTGGAGCAGTCCATCGCCACGGGCAGCCCCATCCGACGCCTTTGCTGGCGCGGCCAACAACCGTCGGCCTCGGCGGGCGGCACCCCACGCCATTTTTGCGTCACCCTGGATGCGTGGGCGGCACCGGCGGCGTCTCTGGGCCTCCCCTTGGCCGCGGCTGCCTCCGCTGCCGCCGTGTCGAGCAGCCTTTTCTTGCTCATGCTCCGCCGCCCGCTTCTGCATGGTGTCTTGGATGCGCTGTCGCTGCCGGTGGCGCTCGTGCATCCGCGCACAGGTGTGCTGCAGTACTGGTCGCCGACCGCGGCCGCCGTCACGGGCTGCACGGCGTCGTACATGACGGGCTTCCCCAGCTACCAGTGCTGGCTGCCCATGCTCTTGGGCTCCGACGCGGAAGAAGTCGCCGCGTTGGCGCACGACGAAGACCTGGCATGTCACGGCGGGGACGAGGCCACAGCGACGACAACGGCAACGGCTGTGCGTGAGGATGGGCTTGGTTCGGACGCGGCCAGGATCCCTACCGCTGCTCACGCCGCCGGTCCCACACCTCTCGCGCTGATGACGGCCCCGAACGCGGCACGCAGCGGAGGCGGTCGCTCGGAGGAAGACGACGTGGTGGTGGAGACTCCGCCCCGCGCGGGTGTCATGGATGGCACTGCGGCGCTGCTCGCGGCCCGGACCGGCGTCGCAGCCGGCACAACGCGCAGCACCACACCAGGCTCGCTGCCGCCGGCCTTGTCGAGCTCCATAGGGACGACCACCAGCCTGGGCTCCTCCTCACGGAGTCCAGATGGGCGCAGGCAGGCGTCTTCGCCGTCGTCTTCGCGGGTCAGCACGCTGAACGCGTTGAACGGGTGCCGCGGACTGCTCCGGCTTCAACCCGAGTGCGCCACTGGTGCAGGGGCGACGGGCGGCACCGCCGGCCACGCCGCGCAGCCCACCGACCATGTCGACGGCGGTCAGAGCCACCTGGCCGGTGGTCGCTTCTACCTCTCCTGCCTTCGTCCCCTTGAGGGTTGGTTCCGTGCGGAGGAGTGCGGTGCCCTCGACGATGCCGCCTTCGAGGCGGCTCTTGCCGCCCCCTGGCACGCACGTGGCGAGGCTGGCACGCTCAGCGAAGGCCTGCCACCGTCCAGCAGCAGCAGCACCGCCCATCCGCCCCCTGTGCCCCCCATGCCCGCGCGTCTTGGCGAGCATGGCGCGTTGCAGACCGCGGCGGACTTGCTGCACGCCCTGCCGGCCTCGTTGCCCGCCGCGACAGCGGGCAGTGCGACGGTGCGCACACTGCGGCAGCTCGCCAGGGACGACGCCCCTCTCCTGCTGATGCTGGAGCAGCCGTACCAGCCCGACGAGGCCTCGAGCTTCTTCGACGACCTGGCCGCGCGGACGCAGTTTGAGCAGGCCTTGGCGCAGTCCATGAAGCGCGGCACGGGCGAGGAGCCGGCAATGCTCGGCCGCTCGCACGTGAGCACGGTGCCGTCGCTGGCAGGCAGCCTCTCCGTCGCCTCCGCGGGCCTCGATCGGGCGGATTCGATGAGCCCCGCGTGTGCGGCCGGCCCTGCGAGCCCCGCCGGCGGACTCGGCGTGCTGGACACCTCCGGCTCGTTTCCACCGCCGCCAGGACGGGTGGCCCCGCTCACGCCGACACTGCCGCGCCTGCCCTCCTTGTGGGGCCAGGGCAGTGCGACCCTGCGCTTCGTCGCCGCCGTCAAGGACGCGATTAGCGCGTACGATGGCGAGAACTACGGCGGCCCCACGATGGGGACTCGCCAGACGCCGAAGCCCGGGCCGTCGGGCAGCGGCTCCCCGCCGAATGCCTGGCTGCCGCTGTCGCCGTCCCCCGCCACGGCGGCGGCGCGGCAGAGCTTGCTGGACACGGTCCGCGAGGCCGAGCGTCGTGCGGCCACCGTGACGACCTGCACTGTGCGGCTCTCCGCCCCGGAGCTGCGTGAGGTGCGACGAGCCGAAACGTTGGCGGAGACCCTCGTGCAGCTGCTCAGCGTCTTTGAGGAGCCCCGGTCGGCGCCACCGCCCTTCACGCTCGTGCGCGGGGCCAGCGGTATGCTCGAGGCGGGCACAACGGCGACGCGATGCACCAGTGGCCAGGCACGACCGCCGTCCTCCACGCCCGGCGCGGACCCACGAGGGACGAGCCATGGCACCATGCCTGCCTCTCCCCCGCCGTCCTCCGCGCGACCACCGCCGCCACCGATGGCGGACGGGCCAGACAGTCACGAGGACACCGCGCTCGCAGCGAGGAGGCAGGCGAGTCCGCCCAGTGCCGGCGACGACGCCTCGTGCCCGCTCGACGAGGCGCAGCCGGAGTTCACACCACCGCCGCCGCCACCGCACACGACACGTGGCGGCCGACAGACACTGGCTCCCTCTCGCGACCAAACGGGCGTCTATCGCGATCCGGCAGCGGGTGTGGCCATGAGCGTCGGCGACAGCGTCATCCTCAGTGGTGGTGCTGCTGGTGGTGCTGGTGGTGGTGGTGGCCAGGACGGTCGTGCTGACCCGGCGGCGGCGCTGGGCAAGTCCATGGAGGACCACGACAGGCAGCGCGCTCGCGCGGCCTCGGCTGCCGCCGGTCCTGCCCTCGCCAAGAGCGTCACCATGAGCGTGGACGGCCAGGACGACCTCGCGTCCATCGACGCCCCGGTACGATCGGCCGCCTCGATGCCACTCCCCCCTCCTCCACCACCCCCACCACCCCCACCGCCGCCCCCGCCTTTGCCTGTCATGGCCTCGTCTTCGCTTTCCTCGCCGCTCGCGGCGTCGGGGTCGGGTGTGGCGGTGGGCGGTGGCAAGTCACGGTATCCCGTCCTCACGGTGCTTCCGGCCCCGGCCGAGGAAGAAACTCACGAGGACAGGCCGGCGCCAGGTGATCCGTCTGTGGGCGCGGCGACCGCTGCCTACCCGGAAGATCCCAGGCTGCGCTCCGCCTCCGCCTCGCTGCCCTTTGTGCTGCCCGAGCCGAGCGGGGCGTCGATGCCGCCTGACGGACTCGGCCCCGTCCGCACGACGACGGAGACGAGTCTGGAAACGGCGCCTGCGACGAGCGCCAGCCCGGGACGCGGCAGCTTTTCCTCGCCCAGTCCCGCCGTGCCGCACCCGCGCAGCAGCGCTTCTCCGTCCGTGAATGATCCGACGACGACGACGACCACACGGATTGGCGTGGACGGACTGGGCGGCGCTGGCGGCGCCATCCCCGGCACAACGACCGATGAGTGCGCCTCCCCGCTTTCGCACGGCCCGTACAACTTGCCCACCATTGGCGCAGTCGCGGCCGACGGGGGCAATCGTCCAAGCGTCAACAGCGCGCGAAGTGGGAGTCAGCACCACATGGCGGGCTCGGCGGAGCTGCCCTCGGTGTCACAGGACATGACCTCGGTGAATGCCTCGCGCTCGCACTTTCCGAGCCAGCCTCTCGTCGCCTTGCCTGAGGCGGAGGACAGCGCCACCCGTCTGAACAGCCACAAGATGAACAACAACAACAACAACAACAACAACACCGCGGTCGGCGGTGGTGCGCATGCGCCGCACGAGAAGCCAATCAAGGGCCTCTGGGCCGTGCTCGTCTCGCGCGATGAGTCGTCGATTGTGTCGTGTCGCATCCGCGTGCCCGTCGGCGACACCTTCCGCTTTGGCCGAAGCAGCAAGTGCACGGTTACGGTCACAGACACGTTCGTCAGCAGCGTGCACTTCGCCATCACGCGCACCGTGGCACCGAGCTCCAAGACGGAGGCGAACGTCACCGACGTCACCAGTTCCACCAGACCGAACACGAACAACAACAATGGCGGCGCGTCGGCAGGTGCCAGCAACTACATTGTCACCTTGACCGACCTCAGCGCCAACGGCACGCTTGTGAACGCCAAGCGCATCGGCAAGGGCAAGAGCTGCGTGCTGCACGACAACGCGCTCATCACATTCCGCCTGAGCACCTCGCAGTTCTTCCTCGGCTTCGTCTTCACGCTGACCGACGAGTACGGTCTGCCGCTGCGCCAGCACCACCCCAACCTGCGCTCCAGTGCCTCGCTGATGGGCAGCGGCAGCAGCCAGCGCGCATCACCAGGGGGCAACACCAACAACGCCAACAACTCGCTCACGGCCTCTCGACGGGGCGCGACACCGCGCCCGTTGCACTCGACGCCCGACAATGGCAGCTTTGCGAGTGGTGCACGCACACCGAACGGGTCGCGCAAGGGCGGGGCCGGTCGCGGCAGCCAGTCCAACTTTGCCAGCGGCAGCCGTCACCGCCACCGCGAAACCATTGAGTGGAAGATCGGCGAAGAGATGCTCGGTAAGGGCGGCAACGCCGAGGTGTACCTTGGGATCAACCTGACGAATGGCCAGCTCATCGCGGTCAAGCGCGTGCGGCTGCCGACCACTGTCGAAGGCCGCGATGACCCCGAGGCCAGGGCCTTGCTTCAACAGTACCGCTCCCTGCAAGAAGAAATCAACGTGCTGTCCAAGGCCGTGCACCCGAACATTGTGCGGTACTACGGCTCCTCGCAGAACAGCGCGTACTTCAACATTCTCCTCGAGTTCGTGCCAGGGGGCTCGCTGCGACACTTGCTCGACAACTTCGGTGCCCTCAGCCCCGGCGTCATCTACGCCTATCTGCGCCAGGCACTCGAGGGTTTGGCCTATTTGCACCTGCTCAACATTGTTCACAGCGACATCAAGTGCGCGAACATCCTCATCACCGAGCGTGGACGCGCCAAGCTGACCGATTTCGGCACGGCACGGCTTCTCACTCGCCCGCACGCGGCGGCCGCCGCGACAACGGCGACGACAACAACAGGCGGTGCGAGTGGCGAGGCGAATGCGCCGGCGCATGGTGGAGCGGCGGCCGGTGGCGAGAAGCTCGGCCAAGTCGGCCACTCCACCGGTGGGACGCTGCACGTGGCCGGGACCCTGCGCTGGATGGACCCCGCGCTCTTTCGTCACGATGGCGAGGAGGCCAACGGCGCGGCGGCCACAACGGGCGGTGGGCCGACCAAGGCCAGTGATATGTGGTCTGTGGGCTGTGCGATGATCGAGATGATGTCGGGCGAGGCTCCCTGGTACGAGTACGACTTCGAGAGCGAGGAGCAGATCATCAACTTGCTCAAGTACACGGAGGACCCGCCGGAGATCCCGGAGTGTCCGGAGTGCCCGGAGCTGGTGGAGATCTGCGCGCAATGCCTTCAGCTCGACCCGGCCGCGCGTCCGACCTGCGAGCAGCTGCTGCGTCTGGTCGAGGAGGCCTCCGATCGTCTACAGGCACAGGGCATGTCCGTCAGCCCTTCGCGTGAGGCCTCGCCGGGGCTGGGCGGCAGCACGGGGCACGGTGCGTTTGGCGATGTGGCCGGCCGTGGCAGCGGCGACGGGGTGCTGTCCACGGGTCGAGTGGGCGGGGAGAGCGTGCACTCGCTGGCCTTGTCACCCACTGGCCCAAGCCCTGCTGGACCGTTCGCCGACCACGCCTCTGCCAGCGTGGATGGCGCCACACAGAACGACGAGTAACAGTCTTCCCGCCTTGTTTTTTTTCTTCTTCTTGGGTGGTAGTACCAGCCGCGACGGCGCTTTCATTTTCGGCGCTGCTGTGGTGTGACTGTGGACGACACGTTTGCGTAGGTAAAATAAACAAACAAAACATAAAATGGAAGCCATCCAAACGAGAGGGTATCAGACGCATGAGCGCGGAGTGGCATGTTGATCAGCCGTCTCGGCCGCGCACATGAGTCCTTTTTCTTCCTTGTTCACGCCGACCTGAAAAGGCAAGTGAATGAGAATCCGTGCCCTTGGACTGCGTCCTTTACCTCAACACACGCTGCACACGACATTGCGTCTGTGTGCCGTGGCCCCAACCATCCGCGCGTGTCTTTTTTTTCTTCCTACCCGTGGCATCGTGTCGCCTCCTTTTCATCCCCCGCCTCAATCCTTCTTCACCTTCACCGTCTGTACACCCACACACGCCGTCATGCAGAACAACATATTATTAGTATCTGTCAAGCCAACATTCATTTCCCCTTCCTTCCTCTTTTCTTTTTCTTTTCTGCTTCACGCAAGTCACTCGTGCTGGTTGCCGAGAGACACACGCACGCGTAAGCAAAGAAAAAGTCAACGAGGCAGCACAATACTAGGAGAAGTCGAGGACATTTTTCTTCTTCTACTTTCTTGTCCTACCGTCCCGACGCGTGTTGTCGCTCTTTTGCTTCTTTTGCCCCCTTTTCTTTGTTAAACGCCCTTGGTGTCCACACCGAAGCGTGCACATAGGTACCCAACTTTCCTCCATAACAAGAGCGATATCGATAGGTTGGTGCTGAGCAAAACAACAACAACAACAACAACAAAAACAACGCCAACATCCCTAAACAATCCAAAAGAACCCACAACCAGAAACATCCCCACCGAGCCCACAACATAAACCATGAGCACGGTGTCGGCACGCCACATGAGCCACCAAGAGGGCTCCCCAAACAGCAGGTCCCCGTCTCGCGCTGGCTCTGTTGAGCATTCACGGACCTCGTCCACTGCCTCCCTTTCGCAGCGGTCGCGCCGCCCAAACTTCGTCGGCCGCCTCGCTGCCGCCGTCCTGCACCCAACCCGTGATTTCCGCGAGCGACACGACGAGTTCATCGCCTACCAGCGCGCACTACCCTACAAGACCGTGGTGCCTGAGCCCCCGAGCCGCCTGCGCGAGCAGCTCACCGCCTTGTTCCTTCACGGCAGCATCCGGGCCCTCACCCTTCTCTTCCTCATTGTGGCCTCGCCGCTGTTGCTCCTCGTGCACCTCCTGCTGACCTGGATGGACCGTCGCCAGCGCCGTCAGTGGCTGAACTTTCAGCTGGCCTGGCCGTTCCACAGCGTGCCCCATGTGCGTCCCGTGCGCTACGAGGCGGACCCACGCTACCCGCTTGATACGTGGCATCTGTGCTGCGAGGACGGTCGCCAGCGCTGGTACTCGGAGGCCAAGAGTAGTGGCGTCGAGAACATTCGGTTTGCGGAGGAGGAGGGCAACGTCCTGGGCCGCGCCCAGCTCGCCGGTCTCCCGTCGGTTCTCAGCTACGAGCAGCTCTTGCGGCAGAAGTCCATGGCGGATCCCGAGGAGGTGGCCAAGCTCGTCAAGACGGATATTTTGTCCTCGAAACTGATGCAGAGGCGGTGGCTGGAGCAGTACCAGCTGGGGTTGACGGAGGAGAATGCGCAGACCAAGACCCGCACACGCGACAGCTCCGAGGCGGCCATGGAGGACGGCGTGAACTTCCTTCTGCGCCTGCAGGACCCCTTCTCCGGCCACTGGCCGAACGACTACAGCGGCTGCATGTTCCTCACACCGGGCGTCATCTTCTCGCAGTACATCATCGCCAAGGGCCGCACCGATCGCATGTTCCCCGCACAGCCGCTGCACCATGCCTCACCGTCCCCCACGCCAAGCAGCGCAGGGGCTGAAAGCACGCCCGTCGTGGAGGCCGCCGGTGGGCTCTGCGGTGGCGAGGCCACTCGTCTGGAGTTGGTGCGCTACTTCCGCAACTACCAGAACGAGGACGGCGGCTGGGGCCAGCACACGGAGGGTCAGAGCACGATGCTCGGCAGTGTCCTCACGTACATCTCGATGCGACTGCTCGGCACTCCCGCGACAGACCCGCAACTCGTGAAGGCGCGCGAGTGGATTCTTGCCGAGGGCGGCGCGGTGTCCACGCCCATGTGGGGCAAGGTGTGGCTCTGCATTCTCGGCCTGTACAGCTGGGACGGCGTGAACCCGCTGCCGCCGGAGCTGCTGCTGCTACCTCGGTGGATCCCCTTCTCGGAGGGTCGCGCGTGGTGCCACAGCCGCGTCATCGCCATTCCCTTCCAGTACTTTTTTGGGCTGCGCTGGACGGCCCCGGACTACCCGCTGCTCAGCGCTATTCGCAAAGAGATCTACACGCAGCCGTACGCGGAGATTGACTGGCGTCAGTGCCGGAACTTGGTCTGCAGCCGCGACTTGTACACCCCGACGAGCGCCTTCTTCCGCTTTGTGATGAAGTGCCTGGACTTCTACGAGCGCCGCCCGCTCAGCTTTCTGCGCCGCTACGCCCTGGAGAAGAGCTGGCAGCACATGGCCTACGACGACGAGAACACGCACTTCATCTGCCTCGGCCCGGTCAACAAGGCGCTCAATATGCTCGTCACGTGGATCCGCGAGGGCGAGCACAGCGTGCGCTTCCAGCACCACAAGGAGCGCCTCGACGACTACTTCTTCATGGGGCCGACTGGCATGCGCATGAACGGGTACAACGGCTCCCAGCTCTGGGACACCTCCTTCGCGGTCCAGGCGATTTGCGCGTGTCAGCGCGAGATGCTCTACCCGGATGCGATGAACTTGGCGCACCACTACATCGACATTGCTCAGGTTCAGGAGGACCCGATCGCCGCCGACTACTTTTTCCGCCACCGCACCAAGGGCGCCTGGAACTTCTCCACCAGTCCTCAAGGCTGGCAAGTGTCGGACTGCACAGCGGAGGGCCTGCGTGTGGTGCTGCTGCTGCCGCACATGCCCTTTCCGGTCAATCGCGTGTACGACGCCGTCGACGAGGTGCTCTCTCTGCGCAATGTGGGCGGCGATGGCGGCTGGGCCTCGTACGAGGCGACGCGCGCGCCGTACTACTGCGAGCTGTTCGACTGCGCGGAGCTCTTCAAGGATGTCATGGTCGAGTACAGCTACGCCGAGTGCAGCAGCAGCTGCATCCACTCGCTCGCCCTCTTCCGCCAACAGTACCCCCAGTACCGTCGCGCGGACGTGGACCTTGCGATCAGCGAAGGCATTGCCTGTGTGCTGGGCAAGCAGCGGCCCGACGGCAGCTTCTACGGCAGCTGGGCCGTCTGCTTCACGTACGCGGCGTGGCTGGTGGCCGATGCGTTGCGTGTCTCGGGTGAGCTGACCGACATGGCCAACCACCCGCACTGCATGCGCCTCATTGACTTTCTTCTGCAGCACCAGAACAGCGACGGCGGGTGGGGCGAGGATGTCAACGCGTGTGTGCGCCAGGTCTGGGTCGACAATCCGGACGGCTCGCAGGTCGTGAACACCGCGTGGGCGGTCATGGCGATCATGGCGGCGGCCGGCAGCGCGCGCAAGACGAGCCTCCCGCGCCGTCGCCGTCTCGTGCAGGCGGTTGAGCGCGGCGTTCACTTGATCATGGCGCGCCAGCTCGAGTCGGGTGACTGGACGCAGGAGCGCATCAGTGGGGTGTTCAACGGCAACAACCCGATCCACTACCCGGGCTACAAGAACACGATGACGGTCTGGGCTCTCGGCAAGTACAACACCGAATGGAAGAAGACGTACGCCGTGTAAACAAAAAACAAACACAAAAACAAACCGGCGAGCCGTGAGTTGGCGAGAACAAGCAGCAGCAACAACAACAACAATCAAACCAGGGAAACTGTGCAAATAGGGCACCAAGAGGATGCACAGGACAATGCGTAAGAAGGTCAAATCACATGGACTCCCACGCGAAAACCCAAAAGACATGCGACAACAGAAAGAAAGAAGAAGAAAGAGCACGCGTGAGGAAGATCTCTACGCTCCCATTTTTTGTCTTCTCCTTGCCCTCTTCTCGTTGCAGTGGAATGTCGCTACGCATCAAAATCACTCCCCCCAAACATATTAAAATAAAACAACACCATCCAAGCTCTTTTCACATTCAATGTAGACTGCCGTTTCTTCCCACTTGCACAGGCTTGCATTTGGCGAATGCGTGTTGTGCACGCACTTTTACTTGCACCGTCCTCGGTGCGCATCTACAGAAACTCAGGCCAACGGCTTTGCGGCCTGTACACCACAAGGTGACCGTAACCTCTCCACAGACAATCGCAAACGCGACCACCGGCACAAACACACACACACACACACACACACACACACACACACACAACAATTCTTTCTCCCCCTCCCCCTTCTCGCTTCCTCCCAAAAGCTGTGCAACAAACCCAATAAAAACTCTTTGAGCAACAACAACAAAAACACGTTTGCTCTGAAAAAACAAAAAAAAACATACCCCATCCACCCCCAATACCGAAGCTCACGCTACGCTAACTAGTAGTGCTGCGATCGTCTCACGTACACCTCCCACAACCACTGTGTGGCCCTTTTTTTAATCGTTCAGTCGAACGTCACATACCACACACCACACCATCAACAAAAATGGGCTGCGGAGGATCCAAGGACGAGAAGAAGCCCCAGGAGGACAAGAAGAAGGAGCAGGACAAGAAGAACCAGGAGAAGAAGGACGCCAAGGCCGCCGAGACGGGAAGCAACGCAGCACCGCAAAAGGCAGAGGAGGCGGCCAAGGCGACGCCCAAGGCGGCGGAGGAGGCCGCCGGGCAGCAGGCACGCGAGTTCTCTCCGCTTGACAAGGAGGATCATGAGCCCGAGCACGCCGCGAACCGGCTGCACCCTCAGCAATCGGGTGTTGCCACGGGTGCGACGATGGAGACCATGGATGCGACCCCGGCCACTTCTGTTATGCAGGATCGCGATAGCCACCTGCGTCCCCAACAATCTGGCGTGGCCACGGGTGCGACCATGGAGACCATGGATGCGACCCCAGCCACCTCCATCATGCAGGATCATCGCGCCCCGGTCGCGGAGCCCGGCTCTCCGGAAGCCGTCGCGGCGCAGGAAGCGCAGGACCGCGCAGTGATTGAGATTGAGGCCTCGGAGGAGATTGAGCGCACCCACATTGACTCTGAAGCCGTGGCCACTTCACCCACGCACGCCGCCAGTACGTCTGCTGCCGCCAATGCCCCCAAGACACCTAGGCGGAGCACCTCCCGTCGGGCCTCCGTGTCGACACCGCGCGGCATGACGAGCCAGCCGAAGGTGGTGACGGTGAAGCGTCGCCCGACAGCGGCCAACAAGACCCCGGCGACGACGACAACGCGCGCGCGTGCGGCCCCGGCCCTGACACCGGCGGCGGCGGCGGCCGCCTCCTCTGCTCCCGCGGCAGCGAACCCCACCAGTGCGGAGGGTGAGCCGGACGTGCCGACCATCACCATCACGGCTGTCCGTAGTGAGCGCAACGCCGATGGCGAGGAGGTGCTTGTGGTGGTGGAGGAGGAGATTGTGGCCGTGCCCGAGGAGGCCGACGCTGCGCAGACATTTGACCCCGAGACGGGCAAGCTCATCGAGCAGGCACAGGCTGACCCGACGTGGCAGGTGCTGCGTCCGCCGCCGCAGGCCAGCTCAGGCTGGCAGCTGTTGCGCCAGGTGCGGTTGGTCTACAACATGCGCTCGATCACCGCGATTTAAAACAAAACAAAACAAAAACGGTTTCGTACCAGTTGTTCAAATGAACGCGCATCGATATGCACGCACGCACGCTGAAAGGCACGCAGCCAAAAAAGAAAACAAGAAACCGTGAAACGAAAAGTAGAGTCGCTTTCACGCACACACACACGAAAAAAAGAAGAATCAACACCAACGACCGATGCTAAAGGTCTGCGGCGGCAACCAAGAGTCGAGTGAAAGTCTTTTTTCTTCGGTTATCTTTCTGTTCCTCATGAGCATCTTTCACCAGCTCAATAGGCCACAGCAAACAAACAAGCCACAGCAGGCTAAGACAAAAAAAAAACGGTGGATTGATGCAGCGCTACACAATCTGCGTTGCCGCTAAAAAGCAAAAAAACCAAAATCAACAACAACAACAAGAAAAGATGCCATCAAGCTGCCATTGTTTTCACAATGGTGGCGTCGTGGTGCGTACACATAGTTTATCTTTATATCTTTTTATTTCCTTGTGCCTTATTGACGCACTTTTGTGATTTTTTTCCTCTCGCTCCGGCAAATTTTGTGCTTTTCCTTGCCAAAACTTCACCCTGTACACCTGGATTCAAGTAGGGTTTGCTTTCTTGTTTCCGATACTTTCTTTCTCTTTCCCTGTTTGTTCCCCTTCCTGTGGATGAGAATGCTCGTGTCTACGAGCATAAGAGTAAGTAGTTAAATCACAACAATTGCGTCGTCATTGCCTGAGGCAAACGCGGAGACCCGAGTCACGATGTACTGCTTTTTTTTTTTAAAACACGAAAAAGAAAGCACCACAGGCTCAAAGAGAACAACAAAAGACTTGTTTGTCGAACACAGAGACAATCAGTCTTTTTTTCTCCTGACATGCACGTCGAGCGGGTGTCACCGACAGCGTTTGTTGGCACTCTCTCTCTTGCCCTCATCCAATACTTCTCCTCTCCTCCTTCATTCAAACACTTGTTGAACTCGACGTAATGCAACTGGAACAGAAGAGATCTATTGCGCGCTCTCTCTTTTTGTACCTGCCCCCAACAAGTAAGCACGTTAGCCTTACACTTGCACACACTCACGCACGTACACACCCTCACACGTATAATCCTCAAACATCAAGATGGGCTGCGGTGGATCTAAGGACGAGAAGAAGCCGAAGGAGGGCTCCGTGAAGTCGGATAAGAAGGCCGCCGTCGAGAAGAAGGCCGCGAGTGAGAAGAAGGCTGCAAGCGAGAAGAAGCCTTCCCCTGTCCACTCGGCTAAGCACCAGGCGGAGGACTACCCGGAGGAGGAGGAGGCACCGGCTGCGGCGGGCTCGCTGCACACGGCCAACTCACCTCATTCGACCGGCGTCACCAGCTCCGGCTCAGCCTCTCCTGTGGAGTCCGAGAAGGCTGTGCATGACCGCGAGGCCGCGGTCGCTGACGCCGAAGACGAGCCCATCGTGGCCGCGTCCGCTGCTGTTACGGCGGCGGCGGCACCGGCGGAGGGGGAGAGCCCCGTGGAGCCTGTCGAGGGCACCGAGGAGGACATGGCACCGGTCACGGCGCAGAACACCGCTGAGTACCCCGTGGAGGAGGAGGTCGCGGCCGATGCAGCCTCGGCACCTCTGCACTCGGCGGCCTCCGACAACGACAACGACAACGACAACGACAACGAAGGTGAGGTGCACCCGAGCCGGGCTGTGGCCTTTGAGGACGGCGTGCCTCTGTCGGCTCGCCGTGAGTCGACCTCCGTCGCGCGCGTAGCGGCTCCTGGCACACCGCGCAAGGCAGTACCGGAGTCTGTCTACCACCGCAAGATGCGTCGTGTGGAGGAGGAGAACGGCGACGTGGACGTGGACGCGATCCCCAAGTCACCGCGTGTGGTCAAGTCGATGCCGATGCGTTGCCGCAACACGCGCATGAGCGTCGTCAAGCAGCGTCGCATGCACCTGCTCAACCACACGGATGACCCGAACGAGTACAAGCAGCTTGATTAAACAAACAAACAAAAAAAATAACACCAAAAACAAACAGAGGGAAATAAAGTGAGTGAAAAAACAAAACACAACAAGAATGACACAAACGAAGAGGTGCTTTTTTGTGTGTGCGAACGAGCAAGCTACGCAAAATGAAGGAGCAGAAAGCAAAGCAAATTTAAGAATAAAAAGGGGACAAACTGGCATTCTTGTTGAAAATGAAGAGGAAGAAAACTTATGTCTTCTTTATTCTTCCCCCCTTCCCCGTACTGGCCTACATATATATACACATGCCTCCCTGCTTCACGAGCTTGCCCCCTTTTTTCATTTTTTGCTTCTTCTTGTTGCTGCCCTTTTCGTGACTTGATCAATCCTTTTCTCTCTGTTTTTTTTTTGATGCTGAAGCGTAAACTGTGCTCAGTGTGGCTCACCTTGAGTGTGATGAGCGGCCCCCCCAAAAAACAGAGACGACCACATTGGTGATCATTTCTTATGAAAACTGCGGTCTCTCTGTCTCCTGTACTATTTCCCTGTGCCTCGAACATGTGAGGACACGCGGGATAAAAAGAAATCCCCAAAACATAAGCGAGCACGTAACCGTCGGGGACAACACCAACAATAGCAACAACAACCAATCTCGCTCCGGCTTCTGTATCGAGAGAGGAGATAGAAACAGAAAGAAGAACTGAGAAAACCCGCATCAAGGTCGTTGCTATAAAAAAAAAATCTGCGTGTTGCTAGGCGACTTTACTTTTTTTTTTTGCTTTGTTGTTTTCCTGTAGCTGTGCAATCACCGCGACGACGCCGACGACCGCGTGCTCACTGTTGCACAGCGGAACACAGGCCAACGTCCGTCAAAATGCCTATATCCAGAAATTTCAGTGATGTTATTCCCATTTTCCCCCCTCTCACCCCCCGTTTTCCTTCGTGCGTGCACTTGTGTGTGTGTGTGTGTGTGTGTGTGTGTGTGTGTGTGTGCATGCAGCACCGTCCCCACACTTGAGATCAAATGAACAGGAAGCGAAGGAAAGAAAAGAAAAAAAAGGGGCCAGCAGTGTCAGCGACGAAAAAAAAAAAAAAAAGATCGTTCTGACATTTGTCTGCACTGCACTTGTGCGGCGCGTGAAATTTTATACAAGGCGATTGAATCATTTTGTTTTGTTACCATATGCGTGTTTGACCTCTGTGTGCGTGCAAACAACCACAGAGCTGTGCTTCCCGTTTCTCCTTAACAACAACGTCAACCCCCCAAATAGGCATTCTTGCAGACAAAGGAAGAAGGCAGGGAGGCTAAAAAGAAGTTGAGAAAGCTGCCATTACCCCACTTTCACGTCTTTCGTTCTGCGATTGCCTTACCTTGCCTTCCTTCTCTCTCTCTCTCTCTCTCTCTCTCTTTGATCGAATCCGTGATCGGAGTTGGCCTCCCGTGTGGACTCGCACCGATCACAGAGGAAAAAAAGACTCAAAAGAAAAACGAACTATCTTCTCTTTCATTACCGCTCTCCCTCTTTCTCTCCCCGCTCTTCATCTGTTCTTGACACCCAAAGCTTTTTGATATCAGTAGCCAGCATCCAAGAGCGAAACGTACGAAAGCACACACACACACACACACACACACACACACACACACGCTGAACACCAACAGCAACATCAACAAAAGAGAAGCGGAATCAACAACAACAACATGGGCTGTGGCAATTCTAAAGACGAGAAGCAGAAGCCCGAGAAGCCCGAGAAGGCTGAGAAGTCGGAGAAGGTGGCCAGCGAGCAAAAGGCACCAAGCCGTCACGCTGCCGCGAGCGAGCCGCACACGGAGAAGCAGCATGACACGCCAGCCGCAGCGACTGCCGCAGAGCCGCAGCCTCAGCCCCAGCCCACACCACAGAGCCTCACTGCACGAGAAGACGCGCCCCATGCCGAAGACGGCGACGCGCTCAACCGCTCCCTCGGCTCCTCATCGTCCGCCTCGGTGCACTCGGTGACCAAGACGTCTCCGCCGCCATCCCTGACACACCAAGACATTGCTCAGATTGCGGCAGAATTGAACCTCCCTCTGACGACTAGCAACCCCGTCGGCGCAGCCGAGGCGACGCGGACGATGACACCTCCTCGCTCGCCTCCGTCCCCACCGCCGGCAGCAGCGAGCGAGGAGTCGGCGGCCATGGCACACGAGAGCGCATCGACGCCGGAGCCGCGTCCACCGCGCGAGCGTCGATCGACCACGCGCGCGCGTCAGAACTCCGACATGCGGCGCTCTGTCGCCTCGTCACGTCTGTCGGTGCCGCCGCCGGTGACCACCGAGTCCGCGCGCACCGCACGTCCATCCTCGCAGGCGGAGACGTACACCACCGTGGACTTTGACGACGAGGAGACGGCACGCCTTCGCTCGGTGACGCCGCTTCCGGAGAAGCAGGACCGTGCGGCCTCTGCGGGGCTGCTCGAGGAGACATCATCACCAGCACCATCACCAGCATCACCGGCATCACCAGCACCGGCACCAGCAGCGGCCAAGTCTGAGGTTGTCGCGCCTGTCGCGCCTGTGGCGGCGGCGCCGCAGTCGGGCCGGCGTACACCGCGACGGGCCATCACGCCGACCAGCCGTCCACTGCGTGCAGGCGAGACGCGCCCCGCCGCCGTCCCGGCCTCGCAGACGAAGAAATCTGTCTCCATCAAAACGCCGGCCAAGTCACCGTCACCGTCACCACCACCACCACCAGCACATGAGGTAGAGCCCAGTGCGCCTCCGCCAAAGCGTCAAGGCAGCCAGACGCGGACGGCCGCACCCTCACCGACGCCCGGGACACCACCCAAGCCGTCGAGTCCATCTCCGGCGCCGGCCGCGACAACGAGCGGCGCCGCCTCTGCGCACTCCCGATCACCTGCGGCAGCTCCCCCACCGGCTTCACAGCCCTCAGACACGCCTGCCGCCGCCCACGTCTCGGACTCCGTGGCTGCCCCGACGGCCGCCTCGGCACCGACATCCTCCGCGGAGCCCGAGGCAGAGGCCCCCGCTCCCACGGCACACACGACCGGTGCCTCTGACGCACCAGCTTCCGCCAGCTCCGACACGGGGACGCACGACGCCACCACCCCGACGGTCAAGACGTCCACCTCAGGCCCCACGTCTGTCGCCTCCACGCGGCCTCCTGCCCCTGTCGTGCCTGTGGACACAACCGCCCTGCACTCACGCGAGTCGTCGAACAAGGGCACCACGAAGAAGAAGAAGAAGACAACACCAGCCACCACGACAGCCCCGGCCGCGGAGCGCGCACCACCCCACAGCACCACCGGTACCGCGAAGCCCAAGTCGACCAAGTCTTCCGCCCGCCGCCCCGCACAGACCCCGGCTAGCGCCAAGACCGCTGCCAAGGAGCCCACCACACCGGCACCGGTGGCCGTGGCGGCCGCACCTCAACCGATCGCCTCCACCGTGACGGACGATGTGCGTGAAGTGAGGTCGCTGCCGTCGACGCACACGGAGTCGCCGCCCCCCGCCGAAGGTCTGCGCACGCCGCCGCCGCCGCCGCCCCCCGCCTCGGAGGAGGAGCCACGCCCCATGGCAGCGTTGGCCGCCACGCCGCTGGACGGGCGGGGAGCGCGTGGTGTCATGCAAGCCGGAGGCGCCATCTCTGACGGAATGGAAGAGGTCCGGCTGGTCGAGGAGGCGGAGAGCCCGGCGCCGCGTACACCGCCGCCGCCCGCGCGTGAGCTGGTGATGGATGAGAATGGCGAGACGCAGGTCGCGGCGACGAATGGGGATGCCGCGAAGGGGGAGTGGCGGTTGACGAAGCCCATGCCGCAGCAGCACTCGCGCATGAAGCTTCTGCGCGATGCGCAAACTGTGTACCAGCTGAAGGATATTACTATGCTGTAAATGAGCGTTTTTCTATCTGTTCTTTCTTTCTTTTTTTTTCATGCCCCCCCCCCCCTTCCCCCCCCCTAGCTGAGATGCGCTATTGCAGCCTCAAGAAGACACAATGAAAGAATATCAACAACAACGACCACACTCAGCGGGCAAACAAGGGCCAACACAAAACAAAACAAAAAATATTGCCTATCTTTCGGTAGGAAGCGACATACATCCACACGCTCACGCATAAAAAAAAAAAAGAAGAACCAGGCACATTTACTTCCCCCGTCATGTAGTGAGGAAAGATCAGTAGCAAAGTAGGCGTGTACGAACAACAAAACATCAAAAACAACAACACCACTCACACACAATGGTAGAATTTTTTTCTCTTGTTGCTGCTCTTCTTCTGTTCAACGTGCGCGCTCTGTGGATATCTGCACGCACTGGTAGGCCGAGACAGCATCTGGAGGCTGTGCTGGAATGGGGCAGTATCCCACTTCACACGTTAAGCTTCTTTCCGTGCATCTCGCTCATAGTCATCGTATTGTGTCATCTTATTTCTTTACATACACACCCTTGCGCACGCGCAGGCTCAACAACTACAAAAAAAGAAAGAAAGAACGAACAATGCGACACACACACAAAAAAAAAAAAAAATCACTCCTACAACGTGGGGGAATACATAGTCACAAAAAACAAACCAACACACACACAAAAAAAACAAATACCAACCTCCATATTATTTCAAAGGTAATGCGAGAGCTTGTCAGTGTCGGTGAACATTTTTTCTTTTTCTTTCTTTCGCTGTTGCCTTTCAAAGGCACTCGCCTCACTGGTTTCTCTTTTTCGACTGTTTTTTTTCCCTTTTTCTTGTTTTCATTGGCACTATCCTTCTTCTTCATTTCTCCATGAGTGTCGTTGAATCACTCACCTTTTCCGTTTTTTTTTTGCGTTCTTCACTCTCCTCTTTCCAACTTTTCCCCGGCACTCGTTTATCTAGTTTGCCCAGCACTGTTCTTTCTTTTATTGGATGAGCCTGTGAGTGACACGCAGCACTGCTTGTGAACAACAATAAATACCACACCATACTTCTAGCACGAACAAACAATAGTTCATGTGCGGACCTTTGCCACGCAGTGGGGACTGGATGAAACACTTCTTTCGTTTTTCTTGACAGTTGTCTGCGCACCCGCCACGTTTGGGCCTCAGAGTCATGTGCTACAGTGGTTGTACATGCTTCTTTCCTCGAACGACGCCACATCTGCTTTTCCCAGCAGTGCAGGCTTGGCAGACACGCACCCGCCAGCCGTTCACCATCATACATTCTCTTTCCTTTCTACTTGACACGCCCCTGCCCTCCCTTCTCTTTCTCTTTTTTTTTTTTTTGGTTTCTCAAAACTGTACTTGTCTACTCGTGATCCAGAATACTAATACTACAAACGCTTGCTTGTCGCAAACACCCACCCCCCGACCACCCGTACGTATCAGACTCACGCACATACCGCGGCCCACACAGGCTTAGGACTTGACTACTCCCACTCGACCCCCCCCCCCCCTCTCTCACTCACCAACAAAAATGGGCTGCGGAGGATCCAAGGACGAGAAGAAGCCCCAGGAGGACAAGAAGAAGGAGCAGGACAAGAAGAACCAGGAGAAGAAGGACGCCAAGGCGGCGTCCCCCAAGGAGGACAAGGCCGGCTCCCCTGCGGCTGGTGAGAGCGCCCCCGCCGCTGCCGCTGGCGATTCGCCTGTCGCGGCCAGCCGTGCTGTGGCGGCTGGTGCGGCGGCCGCGACCCCCTCGGGTCCCGATGCCGAGTACCCCGTCGAGGAGGACGGCAAGCCCGGCTCTGCACACGCGGACACCCCGGCCCCAGAATCGGCGCACGAGGCGCCCGCACTGGCTGGCGAGCCCTCCGCGGCCGCCACGGGTGCGACGATGGAGACCATGGATGCGACCCCGGCCACGTCCATCATGCAGGACCGCGACAGCCACCTGCGCCCTCAGCAGTCCGGCGTGGCGGCCGGTGCGACCATGGAGACCATGGACGCCACCCCCGCCACTTCTGTCATGCAGAGCCGCCAGGCCCCTGCCGGCACGTCCGCGCCTGCTGCGCACGGTGAGGACGCCCCGACCGTCTCTGTCGTGAAGCGTCGCCCGTCCCGCCCCACGCGCGCGGTGGCCACACCGAACGCCGCCGGCACTTCCGCCGTGGCGCCTCGCTCTGTCCCCACCCCGGCCTCCACCGGCGCCCCCGTCGGCAACTACGAGGACTACAGCCCTCGCCAGGCGACCGTGACGCAGCCTGTGCTGGATGCGGAAGGCAAGCCCATGGTCGATGCCGAGGGCAACGCGATCACCCAGGAGGTGCCGGCCCCGGCGCCGCAGGAGGACATTGGTGGCGGTCAGCTTATTGAGCGCAAGGAGCCAGTGTGGACCGTTGCTCGCCCGCCCCCGCCGACCCAGGGCTGGGTCCTGCTCCGCCAGGTGCGCGTGGTGATGCAGATGCGCAAGCTCACTGCCATTTAAGTGACAAGAGAGCGCACACACGAACAAAAAAAAAACAAATTTCAGGAACTGGAAACGAAACGAATAAATATGCAGCAAGAAACAACCCTCTGTTGTGACAAGAGCTGTTCTTTTTTTTCTCTTCTTTTTCCCCTTTTGTTTTTCTTCTTCAAGCAAAGCAAACAGTAACATCAGGTAATGGAGAGGGCAAAACGAACAAATGGAGACAATTGCAGTCGCCAGCGGACGCTGAAACACGCATATGTACTCGTACAAAGACATCTCCGCTCTTTTGCTTTCTTCCCCTTCGTGTGTAACTGTACAGCTTCGGAAAAAGGCGAACCAAGTGCAAAAGAAAAAATAGGAATAGCAATGCAGAGAACCTTGAACAGCTGTTGACGACAGATGTAGGAAGGTGGGAAGAAAAGAAAAACCCGGGTAAATGAGAGGGAGGAGGTGCTTACAAGGAGAACAAGCAATTTTTTCTTTTCGAAAAGGGACGGCGCATGGGACTGAGTTGCAACGCATCTCACGATGCTTCTCCCTTCACCTTCTTCTTTTATTTTTCTTCGCTTTATTTCCTCTCCCTTTTTCTTTTTTTTTCCCTTGACAACAAGTAAAACAAAAAAGAGAACTACGTCAGTTCACTGTTCTTTCCATCTCGGTAAGGCGGTGTCTCGGTCAGGAATCCACTGTTTTCACGTTGCCCCAAAATAGTCCCTACCTTTTTTTCTTGTTCTTGAGATTGCTCTCCGTTCGCACTTCTTTTCGATCATTTTCGAAGAAGGTGGGAAGGCGGGCCTCACGGAAAGAACAAGAGCGACCAAGAAGGACGACGACGGAAAAGGATCCACGAATGAGAACTTTCCGCGCACCAAGGCTCCACAACCACAGTACAAGTCAAACCTCCAGGAGTTGGAAGCAAACAAACAAACAAAGACAAGGAAACAATTGACGAAAAAAGGGAAACACACACGACATTGCGGTTGCTTGTGCGGAAGAGGTCAAAACACACAGGGATGATCTCTCTTCTGTGGCAATTGCCTCTTTTTTTCTCTCTCTTTTCTTTCCCGTTTTCTTCCTCGTCTTTTTTTACCTTTTGTTGATGTTTGATGTTTTTTTTTCTGTGGGCCCGCACCGACATTGAATCATCGTTCTTTTTAATTTTTTTTCGTCTCTCTCGCACTCGCGCAATTTCCATTTTTTTTTGCCTTGCGTTTCGTTAGCGAGTCCCTTTTTTTTGCTTGTTGTCCTCCTTTCACTCGATACTTACTGTACTCACACATCTCGCTTCTTTCTTCAACCGGAAACAGAAAATAAAAACCATGAAAAGAAAAGAAAGGTAAGAAGACGACGCAAATTGAGTGAAGCCTTGCTATTTGCACAGGATGGTGGCGAACATCAAAAATGGCAAACGGACTCAAAAAAGAAAAAAAAACACGTGTCATGCTTTCGTCAGTGAAAAGGACACTTTGCTTAGAAAAAAAGAAAAGAAAAGAGAAAGCTCGTAGTAGGAGGACTGCCCGGCAATTTTCAAGAAAAGAAAGCACCTGTGCCGTCACACACAACACACACGTGCGCGGCTGCAAAGAGTGTCGTTACTTTTTCCCCCAATATGTAGCTGCTGTACCCTTACGTTTTTTCTTCTTTTTCTGGACTATCTCTTTTGAGTTTTTTTTTCCGATTGTACCTTAATTTAGGAATTAGAGACAACATGCCTTTTTTTTTTCGTTACCCCCCCCCCTCTCTCTCTCATCTCTCAGCGATATGTCCCTCTCCCGGCTTGCAAACGCGATAACGGAGAGACTTTTTAATGGCAATCTGTAATGAGGAAAATTGGGAGTGGGGCCGAAAAGAGGTTGTGGTCGTCATTGGTTGTTCTTTTTTTTTTCCATTTCTTTTCTCTTTTTCTCCTTGTTCTTACCTGTACGGAAATCAGTCCTGATCTCGCCTTTACACACACCCCCCAAAATATATTCAGCAGTAGCTAGAATGCAGTGGAATAAAACACAAAACAACAACAACAACAAGATAGGTGAAGCACATACACACACACACACACACACACACACACACACACACACACACACCTCTACGTGTGCACGCTGACAAACCATCGTAAAAGAGGGAATGCGCGCATCTGTGATCACACACCCGTGATCACAACACGCGCAAAGGATNAGAGGTTGTGGTCGTCATTGGTTGTTCTTTTTTTTTTTCCATTTCTTTTCTCTTTTTCTCCTTGTTCTTACCTGTACGGAAATCAGTCCTGATCTCGCCTTTACACACACCCCCAAAAATATATTCAGCAGTAGCTAGAATGCAGTGGAATAAAACACAAAACAACAACAACAACAAGATAGGTGAAGCACATACACACACACACACACACACACACACACACACACACACACACACCTCTACGTGTGCACGCTGACAAACCATCGTAAAAGAGGGAATGCGCGCATCTGTGATCACACACCCGTGACCACAACACGCGCAAAGGATGCCCCACCATGCTCCCTCTCGGTGTCCCCTATTTCCCGCCTTGCTTGGCCACATCCGTGGTGTTGACCGCGCTCAGCCTCCTGGCAAGGCGCACGTGCCAGTTTCCTGCTCGTATGTGAACTTCTCCACCACACACAATCGCCATGCGTGCGGGCGCTGCGACACCTTTGGCTTATTGAACGGCATGCCGCCTTTTCATGAGTGGGAAGGAGCGCTCGTGTCGGTGCGAACTGACCGACAGAGGGACGTGACAACTGCCTCACACCCTTTCATTTGCCCCCTATCAACGACCTGCTTTCCACCACTTTTTCTTATTTCCTCTTCCCCACTCCCTCGTTTTTTCTGTTCTGTGAAAAAACATATATATTTATCTGTGTGTAGAAATTACTGAACCTCCACACTTTTTTTTTTTACGGTGGACGCATACCTCTCCCGTCTTCTTCTCCCCTCTCGCGGCTTGATCAACTTCTCGATTCGTCAACAGAGAGAGAGAAAGCGAAAGCACACACCGTTCCCCCTTTTTTTCTCCCCTGTTGTGCCCGTGTGTCTGTGTGCGCGCCTTGTCCGTCATCAAATCGACAACACTCCGGTCAATAACAGCAAAAACCACTCGCCACAACGTCGTCAATTAAATCCTTGTATTTTTTTTTGTTTGTTCCGCACCCTTTTCCCCCCTTCTTCACCTAGTCGCATTGCTTTGTTGTTGTTGTTGTTTACTCCCCTATCTGTTTCACGCATTGCCCGCACCGCGAGCCACCTACCGTACACAGTAAATACAGGTACGTGATACCACGCGCAGGCTACACAACCACAGTCCTACATACACATACATACACACACACACACACACACACACACAAATCAAAAAAAAAAAAGCAGCAAGAACAACAAAAAGCTAAAATGGGTGGCCTTTGCTCAAAGGACGACACCAAGAAGCCCAAGAAGGGTGCGGAGAAGAAGAGCGGCCACGGCAGTAACTCGGCCAGCGAGACGGCCAACAACGACACTGCGGGCTGTGCCGCCGCACGCGCGCTAGAGGCCTCGAGTTACCCCAGCGAGAGCGAGCTGCCGCACGCCCACGCCGATGCGGCCACAGACGCGATGAGCGACTCCGCTAATCCGGCCCCGGCGCGGGCCCGGGCCCCTGGTGCCCCGACACCACACGGTCGGGACGATCTCTTTAGCCAGAGCCAGGATGATCGCCTTGGCATTCACCCCGGTTTGGACAAGTACGCCGATCTCACCGCCTCGGAGATGGACAGCGACGACGGCAAGTCGTGGCACTCGATGGAGAGCATCTCATCGGGGGATCTGCGGACGATGCACTCGCAGTCGACGCAAGCCACGCAGGCCACGCGGGCCACGGCGCAGAGCAAGGGCAAGAGCCCCTCTCTCGCTGCGAAGAGTCGCGTGATGCTCGTCGAGGACGAGGAAACCGACCCCACGGATGTGCAGTCGTCCGCGTTTATTTCGCCGATGGACGACGACATGCGCTCCGCCGTGAGCGGCTTCAGCAACGCGCCGCACGGCTACGACTACTACAACACCAACAACGACATTCCTCCGACAAGCAGCCTTGCGCGCGGAGGCCCGGCGACCTCGACCAAGGGCACGCCCAGCATGCGCTCCATGGAACACGCTGGTGGCTTCACCGTGACGGATGTGCGACGCAACACCAAGGAGAATGTGCAACTCGCCGGGAGCGTGCGCAGCGGCGTGTCTCGCACGGGCCACGAGCCCTTTGACGATCATGGTGATACCGAGTCGTTTTATAGCTGCTATAGCATGGCCACCACCGCCGCCGCTGCCGCGCAGCCCTCACCACTTCCCCCACCAGCACGCGCCACGACGACGGCGGCATCGGTCGCCTCGCCCGCGGCCGAGCCTTCAGAGGTCGGCTCTTCGCAGTTTCAGTCGCTGCCCGGTACCGTCGCGGCCTCCGCCACGACAGGTCCCGTCAGCGCCCGTGCGGCACCGATGGGCATGGCCGCGACACCTCGACCAGCGTCAGGCCGCGGTCCGTCTGCTGCCGCCGCCACCGCCGCGAACACCGCGACACCACGCACAGCCGACGCGAGGAGCATCCGCGCGGCAGGTCCGCCGAACAGTGCCCGCCCGGTAGCACGTCCCGCCGGTCGCAGCTCCGCCAAGACCGTGGCCAGCGCACGTGCCCCGCCTTCTTCTTCGTCGTCTTCTTTGTTCGCGACGCCGGCCTCCAAGAGGGGCCCATCGTCATCGTCGAGTGCCGTCAAGGCAACCAGTGCACGTGGCCCTGCCGCTGCGGTGCCGTCCCCACCATCACAGGTACACGCTCGACAGGACAGCGGGGACTCGGACGCGCCGGCCCCGGCCTCCCGACCGACCATGCGTCCGGAAGAACTCGTGGCCGACGCACCGGCTGACATGGACGCGAGCGATCTGTACGAGGACACCGTCAGCGAGGCGATGACTTTCCACACCGCTCTTTCGTATGCGGCACCGGCCTCCGTCGCGCAGGCCCCGGCCCCGGCATCGCCGTCGTCATCGTCGGTCTCATCCATGACGCCTCCGCCGGCGCCTCAGCCGAGGACGGTGACACCGCGCGCCGTCAGCGAGGCGACGACGACGTCGACGAACGTGTCCTATCCGGTGGAGAGCGAGTTCACGTACGTCACAGCACGATCGGCCGGTGTCGACACGTCTGTGGTGGCGGCCTCGACAGTGCTGCCCGACCCGCCCGGCGTGGCCACGTACCCGACGGAGTCGACGGAGCGCTGCGACTCGCCTGAACAGTCACCGGCGCGGGCCTCTGCCTCACCGCTGGCGCACGCTGTGCCCGCGAGTGCGAACTTGTACGAGGATGTGGATGAGAATGGCGTGGAGGACGATGCGGTAAGTGCAATGACCTTTATGACGGCACGCTCAGCGGGTGGCGCGACGACGATCACGGAGGCCAATTGGGCGAATAGCCCGCGCAAGTCTCCCGCTGCGGCGGCCACGCCTGCCCCTGTCGAGGCAGCGGCTCCTGTGGAGGCCGCCCCACCTGCTGCTGCTGCTGCTGCTGCTGCTGCCGCGCTGCCGCCACTGCCCCCGGGTGCGTCGGCCAAGGCGGCGAGGTCGTCGACGGTGCTGCCACCGTCCATCATCAAGTCGCGCCCCGAGCGACCATCGGCTATTCGCCGTCGCCAGCTCGCGGCGCAGACGGCTAGTGTGCCCGATGCCGCCTCTGACGACGATGAGTTGTAAAGCGGACGAAAAAAAAAAAAAAAGAACTGAAATGAAAAGAGAGAAGGAAAATGAAACGCCAGGCCCAGGTGCGCGTGCCCTTCACGTGCACGTGCAGACGCAATAGGAAAATAAAAGAAACTCATGGTACAACGGTAGGAATCGTGATTAAGCAAGCAAAAGAAAATGAACGTCTTTTTTCTTTCTTACCGCCTCATCTTCCCCATTTTTGTATATGGATTGTTTTTTTCTTTCCCATTTCCGTTTTTTTTCTGATGCGAGTCGTTCATTGTTCATACTTTTGTTATCTTTTTTTCTTTCTTTCTTTCTTTCCGTGTTCG
The DNA here is from genome assembly GCA_030849645.1 of Wallacemonas sp. Wsd. Lineage (NCBI taxonomy): Eukaryota > Euglenozoa > Kinetoplastea > Trypanosomatida > Trypanosomatidae > Wallacemonas > Wallacemonas sp. Wsd. Next base: position 98,475 of record JASANQ010001315.1, read on the forward strand.
CGCTTCACACTGTTTCTCCTTTTCTTTTCTTCCGTGCGAGCTACTCTTCCCTTGTCGGGGGCTTTATTATATCGGTGCATTGTGGTTTTTTTTTTGAATCTGTGTCGCGCACTCTCTCAAAAAAATATATATCTGGAAAACTGTAGAACACACATGGACTGAGGATAAAGCGGTCGTGTCTTCTTCTCATTTTGTGTGTGTGCGTCTGTAGACTTCGGCGTCTCTCCTTTTGATACCTTTATGATTTTCTTGTTTTCTTTTGTTTTTACTGTTGTTGGATTCAGCGGCTGTACCGTTTTTGGCAACCTTCACTGTCGTTGTGTTTTTTTTTGTGTTTGGCCATGATGGCGGCTTTCCTTTGTCTTTTTTCTTTCCCCACGCAAAGAATCGCAGCGCCAGGCGGATACAAAGTACGAGAATCATACTGTGAGGGAAACTAATTGTGGCAAGGCGTGCTTTTGGGGGCGTAAAATTTGTCGCTGTCGCACACGTCACATACCGTTGCCTTTTCTCGATACCATTCTGTTCGTTACTCGTTTTTTTCTTCTGTTTCTGTTTCTGTTTCTGTCTTTTTTTTTTGTTTTCCGTTTCCTAGAACAAGAGGTGTTTTTTCTTTCTTTACAGCAACTCATCACCCCCACCATCTCATCATCCCACGAAAACCGCAGTCGAAGCAAACAGTACTTCAGCACGCACGTCGAATGGTCGTCACACACACACACAGACGCACGTACTGCCTTGCATGCGACACTGCCTTTTTCTCTCCCGCCATTGTACCGCGCCAATCGAGGCGTACCAAATAATTAAAAAAAATCAAAACAGAATAAGAGAAGAGATAGAAACATGGAAAAAAGGGAAAAGTTAAATCCGGCCACGACTGTGATCACCAACCACACAGCAGGTGCACAGCTTGCTTAATGATGGCATCGATGATGCCAACGCCACGACTGCCACCCTCCTCTCTGGACTCACTCATACTTCTCTCATTTACTCTTTCCTCCCTTCTTCACGTACATGCTCAGGTTTACTCAAAAGTAACCATCGCGGTCTCGTCTTCTCGACGCGCGAAAACAAGAACCACCGTCCGCGATTTTGAACGCTAGGAAGGACATCCCAAGGCAGCCGCACCACTCCACAGGAACAACAACAACAACAACAACAAAAAGATGGGAGCCCAACAGAGCCAGCCGGCCCAGCCCCTGGACACGAACATTCCCGATGCCTCTCTGAGTTCTGACATTAGTACCCCCGAGGAGGACGCGATGAAGCGCAAGAAGTATGCGCACTTGAAGCCTGTGCATCGCAAGGACGCCGCCAAGCATCAAAACACGATTGAGCAGGCCTACAATGAGGACTTCGACGAGATTGATCACACGCAGGCCATGCGCTTCCCCACCATTGTCGCCAAGCAGATTAATGACGCTGTTGCCGCCGAGTGCGAGCGCCGTTGCAGCGAGAAGGAGAAGACAATGGCGCGCTGCCTGCAGGATAAGATGTGGACCTCGTGGAAGTGCCAGAAGGAGCGCGACGCGTACTTTTACTGCGTGAACGACGAGGAGGTGCGCAACCGCACGTCGCACCCGGAGGAGCCTGACTTTGTGGACTTGACCACCGCGTACCGTTGGAAGTACAACCTCGGTGTTTTCCATGGCGAGATCATCGGCCGCAACAATTTGATGCGCGAGCTGTGGCAGGAACACTTCCCGGATAAGGAGCTGCCGCAGCCGTGGGTGAAAGATTCGTAGTCACACACACACACACACACACACACACACACACACACACACAACACCAAAAACAACAACAACGATAAGAAAAAAACACAGAAATGAACATGTGCAGACGCACACAACACCCAGAGTAACAGACCCGAACGAACTGTGCACCACGCGTTACGCCGATGCGGAGTCGTATCTGTCGACACTGTTACGTACACTCCATGAAGCTTTTTTTCTTCTTCTGACACAAGGAAGCAGAGGGAGTTGTGCCATTTTTTTTTTTAGGAATGCCGATAAGCAATGCGATGAATGCTTGTCCGTCTTTGTGTGTTGTGAGCCGGAGAACAACACAATACATGCTGCCATTTCAAAACTTATGTGTCACATCAACTACGTTCATCTACTCCACCTTCCTACCAAATTGTTTTTTTTCTTTCCCTCTCTGTCTGGTATTGCCACAGGTGTTTTGTTAACTGCACCTATAGACGTGCGCAGTGGTTCAACACAAACGCACCCCAGCGAAACTAGCACCGACCACCCCACGAGGAAGAAATCCATAGAATTCAGATCAAGTAATAGAGACACACACAAAAACAGCAACAACAACAACACAACGCTATGATCCGTGTCTTCACCGATGGGTTCGTGCCCAAGATGGATCTCGTCGAACTGCAAGGGAACATCCAGCTCCCTGACTCTGCTGGCGCCGAGAAGCATCCCTCGTCCTACTCGCCACCGCCGTCGACGACCGAGGCCAGGCCTGACGACAAAAATGACGATGCCGTACCAGAGGTTGTGCTCGGCTATGTCGAGCGGGACCACTTGAATCCCAAGCAGCGCACACTGCGGATTGGCACGCTTCAGGTTACCGGCAGCTACCACACCTTCAAGCATCCCATGCTCGTTCTGCGCGCGCGTCACGCCTACACGACCACGGATAGCGCAGATGCGCAGTGCGAAGAGGACGACGAGGAGGACGAGCACTCGCGGTCGACAGCATCGCCGGTGACACCGCCCCCATCCGCCGAGCCGGTGCTGCTTGAAACATGGCTCGACGCGCACCCACATGCCACCTCGCTGAACTACTTGTTTCGCAAAGAGACCCACGAGAAGCCGGGCACCGACAATTCGCGAAAGCGCGCACGTGAGGGGGATGAGGTGCAGAAGGGCACGAACGCGACAACAACGACCTCCGCAGCCGCGGCACCAAGTGTGGCGGAAGACGAGAGCGAGGAGATGAAGGACTACCAGCTCGTGGGCTGGATTGATGACAAGACCGTGTTCAACTCGAAGCCGGCGCGTGTGTTTGCCTGAGCCAAGCAATCGAAAAACAAACAAATAATAAACAAGTATAAGTTATTGTTGTCCGTGCAGATCGGCATGCGCGTGTGGCGTTCACCGCAAGTCCAGGACCCATTTGGCACGTGATTGCTCTTTGTGACCAAACTGATGCGCACAGAGAAATACTCCCAGAAGAAGGACAACACACACCTGCTCATTCTCCTTCACTTACCTGCCCCCATTCTTCTCCCACCACCACCTCACATTCTATTTCTCTATTTGCTTCCACACGCATCAATTTCAGTAGGTGAGCTGCGCGTGTATTTGCCTTGTACGCGCAAAACACAAACTTTTTGTCTGTTCTTTTTTCGTTGTCGTCATCTGGCTGTGTGTTGAATCTGCCTTCTTTCTTCTGCACCTTTTCTTTTGCTCTTTGTTCTTCCCACATACTGTCGTCTCTCTCTGGGACATTTGGAAACACAGGAAGGGGAGAACTTGTCGGGTCGGGAGCCAACAGGGCCTTTCTAGCACACAAACACACTCACACACTCACATCCGCACACTGAGCCTGAGGGGAATCGCATCCAAAAGGGTGGGCAAGTCAAAGTACTACTAGAAGTCAGGCCACAGCCCTTCAACACAAAACTACAAATATATATATTTCCCTTGATTTTCTTTTTCTCTAGCAGTAGGCGACTAGTAATCCTCTTTTTTTTTTCGTTCTCGTGAAGTAGTTGGTCATCTTTCATCCCTCCCCCCTATCATGCGTAGCTTCCACGTCCCCACAACGACGCGCGTGCCTGTGCTGTCCACGACCGCCTCGACGCTGCACACGCAGCGGAGACCCGCCGCGGCCGCCGCTTCCTCACAGCGCACCAGCGACGGCAGCGCCGATCAAGATGTCAGCACGGGCTTTCCGGAAACGGAGTTCCACTCACACGCATCGCCCTCGCGCGGCCAGGGTCACGCATCAACGTCGCGTCGTCCCGCGCACCTTCGCAGTGGCGGTGGTGGAGGCGGTGGCCCAGTGAGTGCCGCCCGCATCATGCAGTCCATGCGCGTGACCTCGCCGTGCGTCTACCTGACCCCAAACACCAGCCAAGTCACCTCCGCGCTGTTTTACGGCGGTGAAGGACGCGTGCCGGCTTCTGTGTCGGCCCAGTTGGCGTCACACATGATGGACACCACACCAACGGACAGCGCGGTCAATCCGCGCAACGTCCACACCCACACCGCCGCATCTTCGTCATCCCCGGCGGAGGTGCTTGTGGCCGCGCCATCGCGCGTACTCGGACGCGCAACAGTGGTCGGTGGTCACAGCCGTGCTGCCCCCTACTGGCGCAGTCGTCAGTACGAGCCTTTTGAGCATCTGCTCAACCGCTACATTGAGCGCGGCGTCACCGACGTGCAGGCGCTGCTCACCCATCCGGATGCCCCGTCCCCTGCCGAGGTGCTCCTGCGCGTTCTCCCACACCGGCTGCCGTGTGCGTTGTTGACGGAGCGCGTACTGCGGTCTGTCGTCGTCTCTGCCACCCTCGGCAGCGGTAGCGCGACCCCCGCGCAGGACTTGGTGGACCCCGCTCGGGCGAGCCTCGCCCTCGAGCGCGTGGCCGCCATTCTGCGCACCAGCCCCAGTGCGGCGCCGCTCTACCACACCCCCGCCATCCGCGTCGCTCTGCTGGAGGCCCTGCTCGCGCTCAAGTTGACGACGCAGGTGGCTATGGTGGCGCAGGAGACACCCGTGGCGTGGCTCAGCCCCAGCGTGTGGCATCAGCTCATTGATGCCGCCGCACACGGCCGGCTGGCGCACTCCACGCTGCTCTGGCGGTTGCTTGTGGAGGCCCCCGAGGCGCAACCGGCCGACACGGTGCTGAGCACGGTGGACATGAACGTATCACTGCCTTCCGGTGAGTTTGGGTACGCGGCCGCGCACTACGTGCCGAGCGCGAGCGCCATCGGGAACACCGCACTGGCCAGCCGCACGGCCCCTTACGGTCTCGGTCGCGTGCGACTGTTCGAAGATGTGGAGAGCTTTCACCGCTTCGCGGAGCCTCTCTTCACGGCTGGCATGAGCGCGCCGGGCACCACCGGCCCCACACGTTGGAACGAAAAGGAGAAGAAGTGGATGGCCATGTCTTTTCTTCTCGGCGCCCACGGCGTGGTGTACGGCTTGGATGCCCAGACCACGGCGGGGCTGCTGCTGCGCGCCGGCCCCGGTGTGCGCCACCAGGCGAGCTCTCTCCTCGCACTGCACATTATGCGCCGCTACGTGCGCACGTGTGAACTTCTCGCGACGGAGGCCAGCACGCTGCAGGCCAGCCTCACCACGCAGATCCAGCAGATGCGGCAGTGGCCACGCACGCTCAACACCGCGAAGACGACGGCCACCGCGACCCCCGTGTCGGAAAGTGCGACGACGACGTCCAAAGCGGTGGCCGTGCTTCCCAGCGCCTCACGCCCCGGTCGTCCGTCCCTTGCCAGCGCGGCGATGCCGCACCCGGCGCCGTACCTCGCCTTCTTCCGCATTGCCCGCGAGGCGCGCGACTTGCTCTCGCTGGTCGTGGATGCCGAGGCTGCCCCTGCACAGGGCACCACGGGCAGCGCACACGGCGTGACCGCATCTGCGTCGTCGTCGTCGTCGTCGTCGTCGTCGGCTGCTGCTGCTGCTGCCACGACGACCACCCCCACCTTGGGGCCGCGTCGAGCGGCGTTGCCAATGCTGCACTGGGAGCTTGTCTGGCACGCCTTTCAGCAGCTCAATCGGCAGAACCCGCTCTGGTACACCATGCTGCCCCCACAGGAGGCGATTGACTTGTGCCAGGATGTGATTGAGGTGCTGTGCCGTGGCGCGGACCCGTGGCTGACGCTGAACGTTGCGCGTGCGGTGTCATCCAAGCACATTATGGATGGCCTTGACATGACGCTCTGGCTGCTCCACCACCTCGATGCCTCGCACCACACGCAGGAGGCCAAGGAGGTGACGCGCAAGCTGTATCAGTGGCTTCTCGTGGATGTCGGCATTCACCTGCACCCGTCCCTGCACCATCACCTGATCCCCGCCGCGCGCGTGCTGATCCGGTTGGGACTCCACGACGACCTCAAGGGGTTCTACAACGCCGTGCTCGACAATGCCTACGCCTTCTCCGAGTCCTTCCGCCAGGACTTCATGGCCATCATGGACGATCTGGCCTGCCCGGCGTGCAGCACGCTGCTCGCCGATCACGACCCCTACCATGAACGCATCTGCCCCAACTGCATGCACCACCTCCCCGCCAAGGACACCGCGACACTCCCCAGCCACCAACTCTCCGCCGAGCACGTCGCCCGGCAGCGCGAGCGACGCCTCGCGCATCAGCGCCAACGCCGCCAGCGCAGCGTGCAGAGCGCGCATCGTCTGGGCCACACCCGCGGCGGCTCTGTGCAGGACGCGGCTGTCGCCCTTTTCCACCGCGATGTGCTCTCCGCCGACGGTCAGGACGGCCGCGATCGCGCCCCGCTGCTGCCTGGGATCGCCGTGTCGCAGTCCCTGCCCTTGTTCCCCCTGGAGGACGGCGCGCTCAGCAGCGAGGAGCGCAGCACGACGGACCTGCGCACGGCGCTCGAGGAGTCGTCCCGGCGGCTCGACCTCCAGCGTCAAGCACGGGCCTACGCGCTCGCGCACCGAGGCCTGGCACCGGGCGAGGCGGCACTGCCGTCCTCGTCGTACGCCCTCCTCGAGCGCCTCGACGGGTCATCGTCATCGTCGTCGCCTTCGTACCACTACGACCCTCGCCGCGATCGGTTCGGCACGACCTTTTCTTCTTCTTCTTCTGCGGCCTCGCAACGAGGGACGGATGGACCGTGGTTGTGCGTGTGGTGTCAGGAGCGCAACTCGGAGTGGGCGAGTCGACTGGAGTGCACGGCGTGCGGTGCCGAGACGGGCCCCTCCGCCCCGTGGCGCACCTTCACGTACGCGACGGATGGCGATGCCGTGGCGGAGATCCGTGCACGCATTGCGAACTGCGACGAGCGTCCTGTCGAGGCGGTCATGGCCGCGTACTTGCTCATGGTGTACCGCCGCACCTTTTCGCTGGCGGCCGCGCCGCACGATCACGAGCGCATTCGCCACCTCGTGCACAAGCTGTGCGAGCTGCACGAGCGGGTTCTGGCGGGCTTCATCTACACCCGCCTCGTGCCACCACCCCAGCGCCGGAAGGACGAGAACCTGCTGCTTCTGACGCAGCTCTTCGAGGGCTCTGTGGAGGCGTGCCAGCAGCTGTCCGAGAAGGACCTGCTCAATGACGACACGCTCTTGCAGGTGGTCTTCTCCGCCGACACCTGCCGCGTGTGCTTTGGTCACCACGACTGGAAGCTGTGCCCGATCATCACGCGCGACTTTAGCACCACGACCACGACCTCTTCGTCTTCTTCTTCCACCACTGGTACCGCCTCCCGCTCACGCATTAGTCTGTCGCCGGAGGAGAAGCAGGAGCTGGTGCTCAAGCAGCTGAAGAAGCTGATCCAGATTGCCGTGGCGCAGGGCAAGGAGAAGCCGAAGCTGGTCGTGGACGCCTACGCGGCCTTCATCACCTCGCCGTTCCGCGAGGTCTTTGCGGAGGTGCACCCCGAAGAAACCAACGCGCTGTCCACCACGCTCAGCCGGTTCAAGCAGTACCGCCGCGCAGCCTTTGTGCTCTGCCACATCCCTCCCTATGAACGTCGCAACGAGGCGTACCTCGCCCTCTCGCAGTACTTCAACGTCACCGAGGAGGAGGCGATGGCGCTCCTGTCTACGCGCAGTCCGCTCGGCCACCAGGACGCGAGCCATCCCAACTTTGTGCAGGTGACGCAGACGTGTTGTATGTGCCTGGACGAGAGGCACGCGTCGTTTGCCTGCCCACGCCTCAAGACATGGCTGCGCGAGGCGCACCAGCTCATGGCTTTGACCGATCACAGCAGCGGCAGCAGCAGCGGCTCGACCGCGAGTAGCCAACGCCGTGCGTCGTCGAATGCGCTGGTGGACCCGATGATGGAGTACAACCTGCAGCGTCGGCTCAAGGCACAGGCGGACGGCTGGACGAGTGCGGGTCCAGAGCGCCTCTACGCGTTCTACCGCTTCCTGCTCGATCACGTCGACGAGGAGCTGCGCGAGGGTGATGTGCTGGTCGGTGATGACGCGCTGGCGGACGCGCGCCGCCGTCAGCGGAACCGCGAGGGCCCCGCCAAGTTCGACGGCGTGTTGGTCTACGCCGTCAACAAGGTCATCCGCAAACTCGCGACGTTGGGCAAGGACGCGGAGGCGTACCGCCTGTACGCGCACACGCCGGCCTCTCACCTCGCGATTGCCACCACGACCGCCCTGCTCCGCCTGCAGCGCTTCTCTGACGAGCACATCCGCGATTTGCTCGCTTCAAGTGACAGCGAGATGGGCTCCGCGGCGGCCGCGACTGACTCGACCGCGTCGACGACATGGCCGTCGTTGGAGAGCACGACGACCGCCACGACCTCGTCGACCGCGCGTTTGGCCGCGGTGCCGTTCCGTCAGCGCTGCCTTATTTGCTTCGACCCCGCGCACAGCTTCCTGCAGTGCCCCGAGCTGTCCGCGCAAGCCTCCTTGGCCGATCGTCTGACACACGTGGTTCGCCATGTCGGCGGGATTACGTCCGGCACCGAGGGCATCAGCGGGGCGGCCGCGTACATGTACTACACGTACAACATGGGTCAGCTGCCGCACGACCTCTTGCGCGATCACCCGGCGTTGGTCAAGGCGCTGTTGACGCTGTGTCAGCGCTGCTTTGCCAGCGGGCAGGTGGCGGCGGGCGTGCGTGTGCTGCGACGTCTGCCGATTGAGATGGTGCCTCCGCTGCCCATCTACGCGAGTCTCTGGCGCGCGGCGGGCTTGCCGGAGACGGTGGTGGAATCTCGCAAGGAGAGTATCCTCGCCCTCTACGACTCCGAGGGCATCCGTCCGTCGATTGACACCCCACCGCCGCGACCGACCTTCTCGACGCACATGATGGCGAGTCTCGGCAAGCTCATTCACGATGACTTGTGCCGCCACTGCTACCAGAGCGGGCACACACTCGCCACGTGCAGCGTGTTCCACGCCGAGGTCAGCTTTGGTCGCGACTACGTCGCCGCGTACCGCATGAACATGATGTCCGAGCAGCTCTCTACGGAGTGGCAGGACGACTACTTGCTCAAGCTCGTCGAGTTCTTCGACACGCACCGGCTGTTCATGCCCTACCACATCGCCGGCGTCGCCAATGCACTCAGTGCGATCGCCGCCATGTGGAGCTTCCGCGGAGAGCCGGGCATCGCGCTGCGTCAGCTGCTCACGATCCCCCCGTCGTACCGCCGACGTCAGGCGTTCAAGCACCTCTTGCACTGTCTGCAGGTGCCAGCGGCGGAGATTAGCCGCCTTCTCGATGGCATTGTCTTTGTGCCCGATGACGTGGGCACCCGGGGGACGTCCTCGGCGTCGTCGCTGCCCGCATCGACACACAATCCCGCCTCTGGCAGTGGCGGGTCCGCGTCTGTCGCGCAGCATTTGCTCATTCCGAAGCCGGCCATCCGTGATGTGGCGATGCGCGCGGTGTTCGACAAGGTGCCCGCCGCGGGGCTGGCCCTCGAGGAGTGCGACGCGCGCGTCACGCTGATCGCCTCACGGAACCAGCCTCCACCTTCGATGGCCGCCCCCGCACCGGCCACCCCGACCAATCGTGCCGATGGGCCAGCCTGGGGCAAGAGGATGGTGCCTGCGCGAGAGGTCATGCAGAGCGGCGACATCCGCCGTCTTCGCGAGGACTTCGACCCGATCCTGTCGCGCCTGGAGGAGGCGGTCGGGATGAAGCTCGGCAGCCGACACATCCTCTTCACGAGTGCCGTCGATGTGCTCGGTACGGCGGCCTCGGCACCGTCCTCCTCGGCGACAACGACGACAAGTTCCACGACCCCGCCGAGCGCCGCTCCAGAAGCGCCGGCGTCGGTGCAGGCGAGGTCTGCCGCTGCCGAGGCTGCCACACGTTCAGCCAGGCCGGAGGTGGATGAGGTGCGCACCACCGTCGCGGACTCACCACGTGGACCGCGTCGTCATGGTGCCGCGGACAACGCCACTCGACCACGTCGGGACTCTCAGTCGGACAAGACACGCAGCGCCTCGTCACCGTCGACAGCCAACCATCGCAACCAGCACAATAGCAGCAACAACAACAGCAACAACCGCCGCCACAACAACAACAACAACAACAACAACAACAACAACGGCAACAGCAACAATCGTCGTCGTTCCTCGAGGGACAACAACCGGAACCAGCAGGGACGTCGTGGGGACAGTTCTCGCCGGGATCGCTCCATCTAAGAGGGGCTCCTGACGTGCTTGGCGATGGCGAAAAGGGAAGAGGAAAAGAAAAGTGAAATGAACCAAAAAGGTGAGTACGCCAACTGCAGAGAGCTGTGAAGTCATGAGGAGTACACGCAAAACCAAACCAAAAAGGAACGAGGAAGAGATTGGTTTGGTAATTTTGATTGTCACATAAATTGGCGCGTGGCTCGTTTTTATTGTCGAGCTCCCGCAAAGGGGCACCGCACCTTTTCCACTCTTCTTGTTCTTGTTCTTTTTTTTTGCCGCTTTGGCTCGATTTGTCTGTGGTGCTGACCACAGTATGTTGATGTTGAGTCTCGCGCGCTCTCGTTGAGAGCGAACGCTTGGACTGTCACAGGATTACTTACATAACACAAGCAACTACATTTATTCAAAGAAATAAACTGAAACAAACAAAAAGGACGTGTGCACACCCGTAACATCTCTTCCTTCCATGAGGTAATGTGCCAATCAAGAACACTTTCACAGCCGTTGGGCACACCTTTTCAGAGGCGGGAGTTGTGCCGCTGCGTTATTTCAGGTGCGCACGCAGCAGGGAAGCGCATCAACTCCACGTGCTTCGCATCTCCTTTTGCATGAGCCTCAACTGGGACGACAGAGGCCTAGTTACCATCGCCGCGTACAAACACACTCTCCTACACTCTGTCACATCTACTCCTCCTCCCCCCCTACGTTTCTTGTTCTCACCCTCTTCTTTTTTTTTTCTCTTCCACTGCGCAGCGAGGTGCTATTGTCACTGAACCTTTTTGCTTTTTTCCCCCTTCCTTCCTTGTGCTTGGCCACTTATCCCCTTATCGCTCTTTGTTTTTTTTTCTTCTTTGTGTGCGTTCTAGCTCCTTCTTCCTTTTCTTTTCTTCTTCTCGGTATATACACAGTCACCTACACACGCACACCCCCACACAGACACAGACACGCCATGAGCGCCTCTGCAAGTGTGGTGTCGGGAGAGACGACGACGACGACAGCGCGGGCCTCGCACATTCGCGTGCCTGCTGAGCGCGACCCTCTGTCGTCATCCACGACTGCTGCAGCACCAGCGGCGGCCCCCTTGCCTGCCTCGTCCACGCTCTCCGCGCCCCCTCACTGGGGCGTCTCGCTACACCCCTCCGTGTTCCGCGTGGAGGCGACAGGCCGCGACATTTTATACAATTTGCACCGCAATGGCACTCTTCGCTACTACTACCACCTTCTGCAGGCCACCTCCACGTCTTCTATCGGCCTGGCGGACGTGCCCGTGTCCGCGCTCCCCTCGCGGAGCTCGGCGCCGTCCTTGCGCGACTCGTTCACGGAGGAGGCACGCGCTGCGACTCTGCAGCCCGCGCTGCCTGACCCGGCGCTGACCCATCGCATGGTGCAACGCTGTCTGCGCCTGTCCATTCCGCAGATTGTCTCGTTTCGCTACTCGGTGCACGCGGCCCACCACGTCCCGAACAACGCCGGCGCGAGTACGCAGACGCACGGTGCCGCTGGTGGTGGTAGTGGTGGCGCAGACCCTGCGGCGTCTGCCTCCCTCAGGGCCGACCGCGCAGCAGCGGCGTCGTCCTCGTCGACCACGTCACGACGCGCGCTTTCCACGGACCAGCTCGTCGGACAGATGCGTTCGTCGCGACTCAACTCAATCGAGGCACTGCTGCCGAACCACTCCCCTTTCTCGCCCATATCGATCCAGCGCACGCAGTTCCCGCTTTCGCACGAGGAGGAGGCGCGGCGTGATGCCACCGTGCGCGAGCTGATCAGCGAGCCGCTCTGTCGGCAGGTGGCGGTATCACTCGAGAAGCAGCTGCACGAGTCCCGCGTGAGCCAGCGGCATCAAGGCCGGCTCTTCGCCTTCCGCGCGGCCGACCCTGTGCGGGAACCGGCCAGCGTGTACTCGGGCTTCGCGCTTGACCTCGTCGTCGGCGCTGGCGAAGTGAGCGGGCTGTACCACTCGCCGCTCATCTCGGGCATGGAGGTGGCCATCGCCTCCATGACCGTCGGCGAGACCGCCGGCTTCTTTGTCAACGCGCCACAGACCTTTGCCTTCTCCGCGCCAGATTTGGACCTGGCAGTGCCTTCCACGTCGACCAGTGCACGCGTCGCCGCGTCTGCATCGGCAGCATCTCACGCCGAAGCACGGTTTAACGAGACGGTGCCCACTCTGGTGGCTCGTGGAGCGGATCGCGTGCTGTACTACGAGATCCACCTCACTCGCCGCGCACCCGCCATTCAAGCCTTCCCACCGTGCCGCGGTCTGACACTCTTCACCGTGCCGCCCATGTCCATCCAGCGCATCCGTCGCGAGCTCCAGCAGCGTGTTCTGCGCCAGACCGTGGAGGACCACAATCACCAAGCCCACGCGATGCGGCGACTGCGTGACCACGATCAGGAGAGTCTCCAGCGCCTGCAGGCCGCTGCCCGCTGCAACCCGTACAGCTTCTTTCTCTTCACCAACTTGACCCGCGTCGGTCACGAGCTGCCTGTGGCGACCTTCTGCGCGGTGCGGCCCGACGTGTACACCACGCAGCTGGAAGCCGACACGGCCGCGGCAACCGGTCCTCTCGACAAGGAGGAGCAGGAGCTGAAGCGGCTCCACGCGTGGCATCTGGGCGAGGCGGAGACGGCCATTCAGGCCGCGCTGCTCGACCGACCCGCGGACACAACTGCGGCCGCCAATCGCGCCTTCGCCATGGCCGTGAGCATGACGATGGGCAGCACGACACTCTTCGACATCACCCACACGGGCCACGACGCCGACGACATGAGCAGCAGCAGTGCGAGTCGCACCGGAGGAGGAGGAGGAAGCACCACCGCCACCGCTACGGCCGCCCACGCCTGCACGAACGCTACCTTCAGTAGCAGCAGCCATACCACGCAGAGCAGTCACACCAACCTCACCAAGAGCCAGTCCACGTCCTTCTTGCGCGGGCCCGGCTCTCCCGAGGAAAGCCAGACGCGTGCAGCGGGGCAAGGCTCGCCGACGCCACCGGCCGTCACGCACGTGCCGCCACCGTCGTCGCTCACACCCGGCGTGTCATCGACGTTGTCCAGCCTCGGACTGAGCCCCGGTCCCGAAGGCGCGGACCTCGAGACCCACGGCCTCCTCACCCACACGCTCGAAGCGGCGATGATCAACTTTGGTCTTTCACGCACAGCGGCCGCCCTGCGCGATGCTGTCTCCTCGGCACTGAGCGCGCCAGGCACGCCGACGGCGGTGCCGTCCTTGCCGATGGGCCACGCCGGTGCCACGCTGGCCCCACCGCTCTCGTGCGAGAGTCACCCGCTCTCCAGCGGCACCTGTGGTCGCCCTTCCTCACCACCGCCACGGAGTGTGTCCTCGCCCACGACGTCGGCCTCCACGGTCGGCGTCGTCTCTGCCGGCGAGTCGCACCGCAGTCCCCAGCGCGTGCTGGCCGGCGAGTACGAGCGCTGGCTGACCGAGGCCTGTCATCACCTCGATACCCGCTTTCTGCCCTGCCCACGCGGGGCCGCACTCGTGCAGCTGCGCCTCTCCCGCTATGAGCCGCTGACGGAGCAGTTTTACGATCTCCTGCAGGCACCGCCACCGCACGCGGCGGATGACGGCCGAACAGGGGCGGCGCCGCTCGACGCCCCGGCGGATGCGCACGCGACGACGGAGGAGCCGCCGCTGCCGCCGACCGGGACCATGATTACGCCGGTTTGCTCCTTGGCTATTCCGTGCTGGCTGAGCCTGGCACTCACGCAGCAGCTCCACCGTGCCGCCGCGGCCGACCCGGCCCGACTGACGGAGTCCACGGCGGCCTCGGTCCTGTCGCTGACGCCGCCGTCGGAGCGCGACTTCTGCGTGTCCTCGGTGCGCGTGCAGGCGCCGATTGGCCTGCCCATGGATCAGAGCGACGAGGAGGCCTTCATGATCCACTTTTTTCAGCAACTCCGCACGCACACGAGCGCATCCTTTGAGGACTGCCGATCCCACCTGATGGAGCAACTCGGCGAGCTGGCCAATTGCAGCAGCACTGGCGGCGGCGCTGGTGGTGTCACGGAGGCCCGGCGCGGCGACAGCCAGGAGAGGACGGGCGAGAAGTTCGTCAAGCTGCCCATGCGCGGCGCACCAGACACAGCCCACACCACGCCGGCCACGACGACAGCGCCAACACCACAGACACAGGCACAGACACAGGCACATGGCAGCGAGGTTGTCCTCGCCGCGTACCCATGGGAAGAGCGCACGGCTGCGGCGCCGCCTACGCCGTCCCGCTCCGCGCCTGAGGCGTCGACGGGAAGTGTACACGGCCCCGCGGGAGCGGCACCTGTTGGCAGTGCGGCCGGTCTGCAGGCCACTTCCGCCGCGTTGCACACACCCGCGAGCGTGCCGACGGCGGAGGAACAGTACCACTTGGAAAGCCGCATTGTCTCGGCGAGCCCGGCGCTGCGCAAGCGTCACTTTTTCTTCTTGAACCCCAAGACTTCCCTCGCACAGGTGCGCACCTTGCTCAGCCGCGTGTGCACGCTGTTGCACATTTACGACGCGCGCAATCCGTACCGCCGCGGGGCAACGCGTGTCTGGCGCAGCTCCTCTTTGGCTTCCTCCACGACCTCGCGCGTCTCTGTGCGTCAGACCAGCCATCACGGCGTGCTGAACGACGATGGCGGCGAGGAGGCCGTCGCTCGACAGTACTCGTCTCCCCTCGCGGGAAGCGGCCCGGGTGCGAGCGCCTCCGCGACCGGCTCCCCACACGTCTGGCAATCCGGCAGCAGCGGCCATGGCGCGGATGTCGCTCCTAACCCTCACAAGCATGGTCGCCCACCACCACCGCACCCTGCGCTCGCGGGCTGGGCCCCACTTGAGCTGCAGTGCGCGAAGCTCACCAGCCGCCTCGACAAGATCCGCGACATTCCCGAGCACGAGACGATGGTCGATCAGCTGCTGCTCGGTCCGACTGTGTGTGCGCAGACGCTGCAGGACCTCCTCACCGCGCCGGCAAGTCGCGAGGACCTGACGACGACCGCGACCGCGACTGCCGCCGCGGAGGACGCCGGTGCTGCGGCTGGCGCATCAGTGCCGGAGGCGGCGCCGATGCGAACGTGGGCAAACGTGCTCGACTGCGCGACATTCTTCTCCGTCGACGAGTGTGGTCGTCTCCTGCCCGAGCAGCGCGAAAAAGCCGTGCTGCGCCGCTGCCTCTTCAAGGTGTTCGAGCTCGCCTACCTCGCCATTGTGCTGCTCACCTTTGGTACGGAGGAGTCGCAGCTGCGGCCATCGTCGTTTCTCGCGCAAGGCGGGTACGGCCCGTACTTTGCCAAGTCCACCACCACGCCGGTCACCACGACGGACTGGTCGGAGCTCAGCGTGCGTCTGGACGACACGACCGACGTGGCCGCGGCAATCCGAGGCTGTGTCGCGATGGCGGCGGCGCGGGACAGCACCCGCCTGGCCTCGAACAAGTCCTCGACGGCGGACCTACTCGCGGCCTCGATGGCGGCGTCGACCTGCTTGACCACGCCACAGGCCGCGCAGCGCACCCCGTCCGACAACAGCAAGCGCCGCCGTTATCAGTATCTCGCCGAGTGCTACCAGTACGTGGCGCTGACCTTTTGGGAGCTCCTTGTGCCGTACCTGCTCACGCCGAGCGTCATGCTGCAGAGGGAGGAGCCCGAGGACGCGGAGGACCCGAGCCTGCGTCCCATCAGCTACACCTCCTCGACGACGCGCAAGGCGCCCATCGCGAACATGCTCGCCGCCTGTGGAAGTGATGCCGTGACGTACGCGCTCTTGTACGACCCGCACGAGACCTCGCTGTGGTCGTTGCGCGCGCGGTTTCACACGCAACAAGGACTGTACGAGGAGGCCCAGCGTGACTTGGACGTGGCGAAGCACCTTACTTCTGCCGAGAAGACAGAGCAGACTCGCCTGATGCGGCGCAAGAGACAGGCAGAGAGCTTCATGGCCACCACGCCCACCTCGGCCTCCCCCACCCCGACGCGCGCCACGACGACGACGACCACAACAGCTGTGCCATCGACGGTGACGCCGCTGCTACAGGAGGAGGCTGTGCTGGGAATCCTTGAAGATCGTCTCGTGCAGCTTGAGGAGCAGGAAGAACAGCTCAAGGTACTGCGTGCGGCGTCGTCACGGGAGCGTAGCACGTCTCCGCAAGCCGCGTAACTGTTTTTTTTTTTTGCCTCCGTGAGGTTGGCTCTATTGTAAGTTCTTTTTTTTTTCGTGGCTGCGGCGTTTTTTTTTTCTTTGCCCACTTAGTTTGTACTTGCTTCCATTATTATTTCCTTGCTTAACTCACGTTTGTCCGACTAGGCACCATCCCAAAAGAAGAGAAAGGAGAGAACAAAAACATGGGACAGTCAAAGGAATCAGAAATGAGCATTTCGGGCAATTCTCAATCGTGCGTTTTGATGGGTTTTCGAATAGAGCGCCCGTCGTACTCCTCAAAAAAAGGGGAGAAGCGACACACCTTTATGGCTACAGTTCTCCCCTTTCCCCTTTACTCCTACCCGCGCTGCCGATCGGTAGGTGTTCACTTTCACGTCACCTCATTTCGGACCCCACTTCCTCTTCTTTCCATCTTTCCATTCTCCCTCCGTTGCGCTCTTCTGTTCTCTCTCTCTCTCTTTTTTTTTTTTTTTGCTCCCCTGTTGATAGGAAAACAAAACCTCAAAAGGTTAATCATTTAATCCACGTCAAACCATCAGTAAAATACGACCAAAACCACTCCCAAACCCACTTCTCACCTTTTTTTTTCCTGCCAAACTTGCTTTATTGATTTCATCGACAAAAGCAGACACGACACACACACACACAAAAAAAAAAAGAAGAAAAGCTCATCCCCCAAACCCTTCCGTTTTCTCCTGCTCGCACGTAGAGCAGTCAGAAAACAAACTTAACACACAAACAATAACACGTACACACACACCCTGAGAAGTGCACCATGGCCGCCACGTCCAAGCTCGCAAAGGTGGAGCTCACCATCCACCGCGCGGAATCTCTGCTCGCGCTGAACCCCGGCAACAGCTCCAACCCGTACATCTCCATCACCGTCGGTGCGCAGACTGCCCGCACGCCTGTGCAGAACAAGACCGTGAACCCCGTCTTCGACGCGACCTTCACCTTCGTGGACTGCCCGCTACCCACCATCATCACCCTCCGCGCGCTGAACAAGCTTCCGTTCGCGGACCTCGAAGACCCGCTCGGCACCGCCACGCTCACGCTCTTCTCCACGTGCCCTTCCACGAAGAAGGTGGTGGAGCTGACGCACGGGGGAGACGGCAACCTGGCCCAGCGCGCGGCTGCGAACGGCTGCGGCCAGCTGATGGTCTCGTACACCGTGACCGAGATGCCGGCCGAGGACACCGCCGCCGCCACCACCACCGCCACCTCGCCGTCTGCGGTGCCCTTTGTGAGCAGCCTCCCCGGCTCTCAGCAGGGCAGCCAGATCCGTCTGCCGCCGCCTGTGCTGCCGTCGGCGTCGTCCTCGTCGACCACGCTGCCGTCGCACATGTCGCTCTTCGGCTTCACCGCCCCGCAGCCCACCACCGCGAGCAGCGCGACCCCGCCCAGCCTTCACGGCGCGGCCGCCCCTCAGCCGATTCCCGTGCCGCTCGCGCACAACATGACCGGCGTCGCTGCGCGCCCCGCGCCATCGTCGCCGAACCGTTCCGCCAATCAGAGCCTCACCTCGGCCACCCAGAGCCCCGCGCTCGCCGGCAGTCACCTCGCTGTCGTGCCACCTCCCCTGGTGTCCACCAGCGCGATGATGGCCACGCCGAACGGCTCGCTGCAGCGCTCGCCCAAGATCAGCCACAGCGCCTCCCCGTCGTCCAGCATTCCGAACAACTCCAACCTGACCCCGCCGTCGCTGGTGCCGGCGCCGGTGCCGACGACACTTGGCTACTACGTGGCCGACTCCGCCGCCGCCCCGCCCGCCCATGCCCCGGCGCCGCTGCTCGCCAAGGCCACGAATGTGCCGTCCTATGTGAGCTATCCCGTGCCCGGTCTTCGCCCGGCTGACGTGCCCACGCCCGCCCCGGCGACGACGGTGTCGGATGCGTTCTTCTACGCGAACAACGACACCAGCGCACGCGCAGGCGTTTCCGCGGTGGCCGCGAGCGCGCCGTCTTCACTCCAGCAGCGTCCGTTCGTGCCTCAGGCCGCGCCGCCGATGCCGTACTCGAGCCAGCCGGTGAAGTCCGACACCATCCACGACGGCCTCGCCGCCGGTGCGCAGTCGTTCGGCGCGCTGCAGCCCTCGGTGTCGAGCAGCCTCACGTACGGCGCGACCCTGCAGGCCCCGCGCCTGTCCGCGCAGCCACTGCTCGTCACGCCGCCGCACATTGAAGGGGCGCCGACGCCGACCTTCAATCACGCCTCCGCCCCGCGCACCCCGCCGAGCGGCTCCGAGGCGCTTCCCGCGTCCGCCGCGCAGTTCCCGCCGCAGATGCCGCCGCTGTCCGGCTCGCTGAATATGAACTCCCCGCCGATCCGCCCGAGCCAGCCCTCGCTCTCGCAGGGCTCCTTGCCGGTCGCCGTCGCCCCGCGCACGCAGCCGCTGAGCTCGAGCACCAGCTCGAGCCGCACCACGACGCCATCGGCGAATGTCGTCCGGGGTGCGATGTCGGAGTTTCCTGACATGGGTCCCGGGGCCATCTCGCGCTCGCCCTTTATGCGCCCCGTAGAGGCCGCTGGTGTGTGCCGGCCTCGCGCGTTGGAGGCGCTCGCCCCGGCCAGCGTGGGTGGGGGTGCGGCGGGCGGTGCGCGCGAGGCCTGCCGACGCAAGGAATCAGGCACGGGGAGCCGCACGCAGAGTGGCAGCCGACCTCTGGGCCCCGGTGCGGCCACGCCGCCGCCGTCCTCGGCCGCTGCCGGTGCCGCGTCGTCGTCGTCGACGGCGGCGGCAGGGGCGGTGTCGGCCGCCAGCGTGTACGCGGACCCGACCTACCTTTTTGAGAATGCCGCCTCTGGCCGCGATCTGCAGATCTTCCGCAAGCTGCGTCAGGCCGACCCTCATTTGGCGAACGGTTTTCTGCAGTGCCGCGACTACGCGGGTCGTACGCTGCTGCACATTGCCGCCTGGCACGGGCAGCTCGCCGTGCTGGAGGTGCTGCTCGCCCCGACGGCAGCCACGGAGGGTCGTCTGCCGATGCTGGACCTGCGCACTGTCGTGGCCGCGAACAGCGGCAACACGATCTTGCATGCGGCGGCGTACGGTGGGCAGCTTGAAGTCGCACAGTGGCTGCGCTACACGCATCCCACCGCTGGCGTGCTGCTTCTGGATCTGCGCAATCAGCGAGGGATGACGGCGGCTCAGTGCGCGAAGGAGTCCGGTTTCGACGCCGTCGCACGCCTGCTGCTGCCGAACTGAGCTGTTTCTTCCTTTTTTTTTTTAGATTCAATCCTTTTTTTCTTTTTTTTTCACTTGAGCCACTTCTTCTCTTTCGTACCCTCCCCTACCCCCTTTACTTTTTTTTCTGTTTATTTTACATACGTTTCCCCCAAAGCGGAAAGGGCAGCGACGCTGAGGCACCCCACTGCACCGAAAGCAACAACAACAACGAGACCAGCTCCTTTAAACGGCATCCAAACACATAAATCAGGAGAAGGACTCACCCCCAACGAAGATGATCTGAATCGAGAGTAGCAGCCGCCCCTCGTCTTGAGGGCTTTCCGGGTCGCGAACAACAACAACAAGAAAAACACCGAAAACCACGAGTGCAGATAGTCATCCTTCTGAAAGAGGACCGCAGGCGCCCGTGGTGGTGGTGGTGGTGATGCCGAGGAGAACACACTTGGTACACAGTAAGCGGGAACGAAAAGGTTAGCGCCATGTGCCCATCGCATACCCCCGCTAAGAATCCGTCTGTGCGTGTGTGTCGAGATGAGGTCTTTGTTGCCTCCCTCTCGCACGCACACACACATGAGCACAGACCCTTTACACGTTTCTTCTTTCCTCCGAGTCGGCTCACCTCTCCGCCCACGCGCGCGTGCGTGCGTGAGTGTGCGCATGTCTATCACCACTTGTGTGTTTCCGTTCGAACACTGAGATGGCGTGGAGAACAGGAGGAAAAAATTGGTGTTTGTACTTGTTCGGACGTCAACCATGATGGTAGGACCGCGTGTCAATTCAGTGAACGAGAGTTAGGTTCTTCCTTACTAAGGAGTGTGAATGGAGCTTGCCGCCACAACTTTTCTTTTCCTATCAGGCGAAAGACTCATCACCGGGAACACTAAGCCACGAGAGTTTTCTTTTTCTCGGAAACGAGGTCAAAACTTCTCTCTCTCTTGTTCATATTTGATTGACCACACCTGCCTCCTTTATTTTTTGTTTTTCCCTCGTTGACGCCCCTGCATGTTCATCACTTTTTTCCCCTCCTGTTTGCGACTGCCACACCAGCGCTCTCTCTCGATGTCTTCGCGGGCCTTCTCAATGTGCCTGTGCCCGACGTGTTGTGAGCTGTGTCCCTCCGAAAAAAACAAAAAAATACTGGACAAACAATTCTCAATTCTCTTTTTTTTTTTCATTTTCATTTTCTTTTCTGGTTTTTTGTTTACCTTCTCTTCCTTTTCTTTTTGTTTGCGTGTGCTACTTCAGCATTGTTCCCTTTTTCTCTTTTTTCTCTTTTTTCTTTTTTCTTTCCCACCTCTTCCCCGTTTTTTTTTGTTTTATGTTTCTAAAACTTACATTATGAGCTTTTTTTCTTTCTTTTGGCTCTTTCTTGTTCTTTTTTTTTAAATGAAATTTCACAGAACCCTTTATGCTCAATAAAGGAATGACAAACCTCTTTTTTCTGACATCGAACGAAAACCGGGCACACATACTCGCCAGCACATCCACCGAATAAATCGGAAAGCGCAAGCTGACAACATTGAACGTACGCGACAATCACACAACAACAACAACGACAAACGAAAATGCAAACCAAAGACGAACCCACACAGACACAAGTAAAGAAATCGAGCGAGACAAACGTCTTCTTCTTCTGAGAATGTCGCAGCGTGATGACTGAGTAGCGTACGGGTCAGGAAGTGAACCGACACGCACACCAAATTGAGGAAGTACACGGAAGAATGGGATCTAAAAAAGAAAAAGAAAAGAAGGATACATGTGTGCGCGCACAAGATGCGTGAAGCTAGCTTCCCCTTCCTAAGGTACAACACACGGAAGCCTAGGCCTGATTCAACGTGCTTGAACTCGTTGATCTTCACAACGCATTTTTGTGTTGTGCGCCACTGTTTCTTTTTCCTTTTCTTCGCCCTGTTTTTCTTCTTCTCACTGTTCTTACTCTTTTGTTTTCTTTGTGTGGCTTTGACCTCGCTGCTTTTCCCTGCCTTCTTGCTCTCTGTATTCCCATACCACCTGTGTGACTTCGCGTTAGCCTATGCTATCCACTATTGTGATAGACGTCTAAGAATTTATTTTCGCGAATCACTGAAGCAAGTGCGTAAAAGGGACTGCAAACCTCCACGCCTCCTCCCTGTTTTCTTACAGTGACGGTGAGAAGGAAAGAGAAAGAAGGTTGAACATGGGTAGATTGGCAGATCAACACGCACACAAATGCTAGAACTCCTCAGATACATTTTTTTTTTTTTGCTCTCCGCTCGCGTCCCCTTTTTGTTTTTCTTTTCCCTCTTTTTTTTTTCATGTTTTCTTTTTTGCGTGTCGCACCAGTTCATGTCGTCTCCTTTCGTCTCCTTTTTTTTCTTTCGCACTCATGTATGTTTGTTATCCAAGCACGAGTGGTATGTGGCCTGTACGACTTTTCGTATCTCACAACTCCATTATTTTTTCTTTTTCTTTGTTCACTCCCTTTTTATCTGCGTCTACTTCCCTTCTCTCTCTTTTTTTTTTTTTGCATCGCTTAAAAAAAAAAAACTATGCTCGTCCTTAAAAAATCGGACATGGATACCTGTTTGGAATGAACAAAACCAAAAAAGAATGCACTGACAACCGAAAACAACAAATTAAAAAAACACAATCGCGGGTGTTGGTTTCACACTCTCTGCGTGACTGGGGAGCCAACTCGCAACCCGTGCACACACTCCGTTGCGCAGCAGAGCCACCCACCGTGACTTCCGTTTAACTTGCGTGTTCTGTACGGCACACACACACACACACACAGACGTCTATTTATCCTCGTCTTTGTCCTTTTCGCCGTTCGGCGAGATGGACGAGCATCGGAAGGATAGAGCAATATATACAATCACACACTTTCACACCCCTTTAAAAATATCTTTCCTCTCCTTCTCTCTCTATCCCTTCATATTTTTTTTTTCGGGTTGCCGTGTTGATCCGCTGTGCCGTTGCGAATGTACCGCCTCCAAACACTGCCATTAGAGTGTCTTTCTTTTTTTGTCGGTAGACTGGTTGGCCCGACGCGTATTTTATATATCTACACATAAATTTGCCATTTGTGTAAAACCCGCGGCGAGGCTCGCCAAGCTTTTTTGTTTCTGAACGAAGCTAGCATAAGTGGCGCACAACACAGCACGCAACACCACAGGTAGCAAGAGAGATCGCAGATACAAGACCGCTTGTTTAGCTCTTCTTCTCATTTAGTGGCTATCTTCTTTTTTTTTTGTCTCTCTTTCTCTCTCCTCCGCCCCCCTTCCCACCAGAGATTGGAGACGCCCATGTTCGACGGCGACGACTTCATCTACAGCCGCGAGGAGAGCGGCGGCAGCACACAAACGGCCGGCTCCAGCACGGCAGGTCGTCGCGGGGGTCGCGGAGGTCGCGGGGGGCGAGGACGTGGTGGCCGTGGCCGTGGCCGCACCGCTGGCACTCGCCGCGCCGACGCCACCTCTGTGCACTCCACCGATGATCTCGAGCTCACACCAGTCACTCGCCGAGGCCGTGGCGGACGTGGCGGTCGCGGCAGCTCCAGTCGCGGTCGAGTCGCCACCCCCGCGCCAGCCGCCGGGAACGTTGCGGCGACGGCGGCGACGGTGGCGGCGGCCTCGCAGAGTCGCGCAGAGACACCGCTCTCGCACCCCCCGACGCCACCGGCCGATGGCGTGCCGGTCAAGCGCAAGCGTGGCCGTCCGCCCAAGAATCCGCCCTCGCTGCCGTCGAGCCTCACGGGCTCACCGAACGTGGCGGGGCCCTCGCTTTCGACGACGCCCGCTACCACGCGGCGACGACTGACGACGAGCACGACCAGCAGCCCGCGGACCTCGGCGCTGATGCGCGGGGCCTCTCGTCGCGCTTCCGCCGGCGCCGTTTCCGCCTCCGCCCCCTCCGCGGGCAGCACGGCGACGGCGGCGTCCGCGAGTGCGTCCGGTCTGGCGCCGACGACGGCGACGATGGACTCGGCCGAATCGGCACGACGGGCGACGAGCGTGCTCAGCTCGAGCTCCTCCGTGACCGCCGTCTCCGCCCGCACTCCACCGCCTGCACCGCTGAGCGGCACCAGCACCACCACGACATCCGTCGGCCGTCCACGCCGACGTCTGGAGGTGCTCGACGACGACGAGGAGAGTGGACTTGGTGGTGGTGGTGGAGGTGGTTCGTTGGGAAGTCGGACACCGACGGAGCTGTCCCGTGGAGGGACGCGCGCGGTGACGGCCAGCACGCGCGTCTCGCTCAGCGCGGCGCGTTCGGCCGCCAGTGCGGCTTCAGCGGTGCGGCACGACGCGCAGACACTTCTTCGACAGGCGCAGGCGGAGCGCGACGCCCGCGTGGCGCGGCTGCGCGACCGGCTCGTGTGGAAAGTGAAGCGCTTTCGCGCGCAAGACGACGACCGTCAAGGCGTCGTGCACGACGATGGTGCTGTCGGCATCTCGGCGCCGGACACGCACTGGCTGACGCACGCGACCGCGCCGCGAATGCCGCCCTCGTCAGCGGCTCTCGCCACATCGTCGTCGAACGACGGCTCTGCCGCCTCGCTCTCGCCCTCGGTGGCTCACTTTGAAGCCACCTTGGCCCGGCAGCACGGCGCGTACACGTTGACGCGGGCGCGTACCACACCAGCTCAGGCGACCGCCGCGGCCTCCACTGTGTCTGCGATGACGGACTCAACGCGCGTGGGCGTGGACGAGGGGCCAACGGTGTATGACGACCTGCACATTGCGCCTCTGCATGCCCTTTCGCCGGACGACGTGCACGACGCCACATCTCCGTCGGTGGCGGCGCTGCTGTGCCCGTGCCACATCTTTCCGCCCGCCTGGGCCGCGCACGCGACGAGCCCCTCAAAGAACGAGGCCGAGGCGTCTCCTTCGTCGGAGGCTCAAGGTCGATTCGAGGGAGCTGGAACGCGCCTGGAGGACGGGTACGCCGTGTCGCTGCTGCAACGCGTCGGTCTTGTCGATGCATCGGGTCAGCTGCACCTGCCGTCGGACGCCGGCGCCGCCACGTTCGCCGGTCCGTCGACCACCGCCCCGTCGCCGGCTTCGTGTTTGGAGCGTCTGGTGCAGGAGGCGGCATCGCACGTCACGTCGAGCACGTCCGCGCAGCTGACGAGCAGCTGGGCCCAGTACGCCGCTCACGCCATGACCGGTGCCGGCTCCACTTCGAGCCCCGCGGTGGCGTCGGTGAGCCCGCTGCTGATGGACAGCCTCGCGTGCCATGCGCAGCCGCACGTGTCCTTGTACGCGCCTCTGATGCCTCGTGCAGGGACCTTTGTCGGTGCCCGTCAGCACTGGCAGCAGACGGCGTCAACGGATGGATCGGGATGGCACGGCATTGTCAAGTCGGAGACGGCGTCGGCGACACCGCCGCCGTTCATGCGTCAGCAGACAACGGGCGAAGTCCTTGTGCGACATGCCGAGCAGAGTGTGGTGGTGCCCGTCGTGGTGGGCAGCCACGCGCAACTTGTGGACGCGAACAGCCGTGACAAGAGCCACGTGTGGACAGTCTACGTGCGCGGCTTGTTTGACGGCTGCGTCGGTGCCGTGGCGCGCATGGCGGAGTCGCACAGCGCCGCCCCCACCACCGCTGACACCGGCGACACCACCACCACCACCAACAACAACAAAGAGAATCCACTTTTGCATCTCGAGGAGAACTACTTGGCGCAGTTCGTCGAGTCGGTCACGTTTGTGCTCGACAAGAGCTTCACGCCGTGCGTACGCACGGTCTACGCACCGCCGTACGAAGTCACCGAGCACGGCTGGGGTGAGTTCGTCGTCTCCATCCACGTGCACCTCCGCTACCAGGGCTACACGCACACCCCGGCGGCGCGTCAGTTGCGGCATGAGCTGCGGCACTTTGCCTACACCAGCCACGGTCGTGCAGTCCTGCAGGGCTCCGCGCCGCCCAACAGCACCGGCAGGGCCTTGTTCGATCCGGTCACCAATAGTTTGGCCCTCTTTGGCGGCACCACGGCGAGCAGCGCGACGACGACGGCAACAACAACGACGGCGGGTGTTGTGGATGGCGCCGAGGTCCCGACACGGACCAGCCCCGCCTCACCGCTCCTCCACACCACGGGCGAGACGACGACCACCGCCTCTGGTGCCACAGTCCACAGCAGCGCTGGTGGCGCGGCCGAGGCCGGGGCCGATGCGGAGAGCACAGCCACCGGCGTCGGCAGCGCGAGTGGCGGTGGCACGCTCCGCGGAGCTGTTGTGCACCCCCATGCGGGTAGTCGTCGGCTGAACTTTGCTCAGCAGCTCCTCGACATGAACCACTGCAGTGCCATTCGCCCGCTCGTGTACCGCGGCCCGCTTCTCCCACCACATCTTCAAGTGTGCGACAGTGAGAGCACCAGCAGCGACAGCGACAACGAGGTCAAAGTGGAGAAGCGCGAGGACGGGGAGGAGGACGAGGAGGCCGGCGAAAAGGTGAACACTCGCCAACCTCTGCGCATCAAGCGTGAGGCAGAGGACGAAGAGCAAGGCGAAACTGCGGGCTCTGCGCGCGGTGGCGGTCGTCCAAGCCGCCGTCGTCCGCGCCATAGCGGCGCCTGGATGTCCGACCTCTACGATGTGCACCACACCTCCAACGGTACCACCACCAACAACCTGACCGACAACTTCCTCATGGCGGACAACGAGGACGACGACACGGGCGGCAGCGGCGGCAGCGGCGGCCACAGCAGTAGTCACGCCCACCTGATGGGCCGCACGGCCTCCGTGACGACGCTGAACACCGATGAGGACGGCGACGAGCGCGGGGATGGCTTCCCGGTGTCGCCCCTCACCGCCGATCCCACCGCCCGCACGCTGAGCAACCTCGGCGATGACGCGACCCCCTCTTCTGCGTGTGCCACATCGGCCCCCACACCGCGCGCGCTGGGCGTCCCTCCCCGCCGAGGACCTGGCCGCCCCGCGCCGTCCGAGGCGGCCCGTCGCACGCGCCTTCGCAAGGCCGCCGCCCACGCCGCCGCCCGTGCCGAGGCCGCGCGCCAGCTCGAAGGTAACGTCAGGGACAGCAACGTGGTGATCCTCAGCCACGCGCTGCGCTTCTCGCACCGGACGACGCTGCCGACCGGCATTCCTCCGACGGGTGACTTCCGCACTGACCTGGCGCGGCGTGAGCAGTACTCGGGCTACGTGCTCGTCCCGGAGCCCGTGGTGACAGAGCAATACGATGAAATCGTCATCCCGCTGATTCAGCCGGACACGTCGTCGTCGTCGTCGTCGTCGTCGTCGCGTCCCTGCTGGTCAGCGGCCACCAATAGTGCCGATCAGCAGCTCTTGCTGGCCGCTGGCGTGCTCGAAACCAACGCGCGGCGTGTGCTGCATCAGTACCTTCGCGAGCGCGGCTTTGGCCGCAACGGCGAACTACGGCCACCAGCAGCCGCTGCCACAAACGCGGCATCTTCTGCGACGACGGCATCTTCAGCAGGGGGCCACTGGTCAGGGCCGCCTCGGAAAGCATCGACTGGGGCGGCTGCTGGTGGTGGTGTGGGTGGTGTGGGTGGTGTGGGTGGCGCGCAAGGCGGTCTGCAGAAACCACGGGCCGGTACGCTGACCACCTCGCCCTCGCTCGAAGACGCCGTGACACGACTGTCTGGACACGCGAGCCGCTTGTCGTGTTGGCCGCAGATTGTCGAAAGTGGGGATGCGGCGACACGTGATGCGGTGCTGACCGCGTCCTATCTGTCCAGCGTGGCCGCCTCTGCGCGGTCGGAGGGCTGGCTGGCACACAGCCTGGCGGCGAACCACCAGTACTGGTTTGCGGCACACTCAGCCGCACCATCCTCTTCATCGACACCCACACCCCATTCGTCACACGCGCATTCTCTGACGCACCGTGCGGCGGAGGCGGAGATGCCGAGCGCCGCCGTGCTGGCCATCGAGGACACCGACGAAGCTCCCGCGGCGGCAGACGGCGAGGAGGGTGGTGTGGTCGCGTATCAGGCAACGTCGGCACAGCCGATCCCGTACTTGCTGACCGCGCTCGAGTTCGATCTGCTGAGCCTGCTCTTGCTGCTGCCTGCCCTGGCGCCGCGCTATCACCCGGAGATGGTCTTGGCTAGCTGGGTTGGGCCACAGGCGAGCGCGTCGACTGTGTCGCTGCTCACGTCGACGATTCTGGCGCAGCTGGTATGCGTGTCGCACAGCGGCAGTGGCGGAACTGCACTGTCTCCGCCGTCGCCGGCTTCACTGGCGGGTCCGGACTCGCGCACGGCAGCCCGTCCAAGTGCGCGACGACAGCGCCTGTTGACAGCCGACTCGACGACGTGCCCCACCACCACCACCACACGAGCGATGACGCTACCCGACTTGAAGTCCACACTTCACACCGCGCTCGACGCGGTCATGACGGCACGCGCGTTTCCTCTGCTGTGCTACCCGCACTGGCGCCCGACGGACGCCTCGCTGGTGACCACACTCGCGTCCCTGACGTGCGCGCCGCCCTCTTCGCTGCCGGGTGCCATTGGCGGCGGTGGGGCGCGACATAACCCCGTCACGGCTGCCGCGACCTTCACCAGCGGCACCCCGTGTGGTTTGTTCGGGGCGGACAAGGATGTGCAGCGGCTGCAGATGCACCGTGAGGCGCTGCTCAGGGCAATTGACGAGATGCGTCAGGAAATTGTGCAACGCCAGGCGATCGAGGTGCTGAAGCGCGCATGATGAGTGCCTCTGAATGGAGGCCATTTAAAGTAACACCAACACCAACAAAACAACAGAACAACAGAACAACAGAGCATCAGATGAACCAGCTTGACACGGTTATTGAAGACACCAACAGACTCGTCCACTTGACACCGTTGCGCACCCATAACGAACACCCATCTACAGACAGAAACCTTCAGCGAAGGCACAACGCACCACAGGTCGTACTCTCCGTCTCTCCCTCTCTTTGTGTGTGTGCCAGCCTCTACGGGACACTGAGTGAACTGCGCAGAGACGCGTGCCAACCCAGACACCACCCTGCAACGCCAATCAACAGACGCATCCACATCTCTCTCTCTCTCTCTCTCTCCTTTCCATCTACTTGTCAAACATGTTCAATCTGGACGCGTGCTTCTCTCTTTTTCGCTCTGGTAAGCGACTACCGAAAGAATCAACAACCAACCAACAACCCAAATACAACAGTCAACCCCCTCTCTCTCTCCCTACTTTTCCTACCGTTAATCGTTGAGCATCACATACAAGATGCCCACCCTCAAGGATATCATGGCGGCGCGCAAGGCGCTGGATGGCTACATCTACGAAACCCCCCTTCTCACTAGCCACGCCATCTCCGGCAAGACCGGCCACGAGCGCGTCTTCCTCAAGTGCGAGAATCTGCAGCGCACTGGCAGCTACCACTTGCGCGGCATGATGTACAAGGTGATCCGCACCAAGGAGGAGGACCTCGGCGTCAACAACTTCATCACCCACAGTACCGCCAACGCCGGCTCGGCCTTGTCGTGCGCCGCGCAGAGCTTCCAGTCGACGGGCCAGGTCATTGTCCCTGAAGGCACACTCGATCTGATTACCAGCAGCATTCACCACTACGGCGGCAAGTACTACTATTGCCAGCCGACGCTGGAGAGCCGCATGGCCCTCACGGATCAGCTCATGAAGCAGTTCAATAAGAAGAACAACCAGGCCATCTTTGTGCACCCGTACGACGACGAGGCCATCATCACCGGCTACGGCACCTGCGGCGTGGAGCTGATGTTGCAGACCGACTGCAGCATCGACTGCGTGATCGCCCCGGTGGGTGGCGGTGCGCTGGTCTCCGGCATTGCGCTGGCGGTCAAGGGCATGCGTCCGAACGTCGCCGTCTTCGCGGCGGAGCCGGCCGTTGTCGACGACGCCTACCAGTCCTTCAAGAGGGGCGAGCTCGTCGTCAGCCAGCGCGTGAAGCCCGGCGAGAACCCGTACCTGACCAAGTCGCTCGCGCGTGGGCTGCAGTCCCCCCTCACCGCACGCACCTTCAAGTACCTGCAGAACAACCTCAACGGCGTGATTCGCGTGACGGAGGATGAAATTCGCTACGCCTACCGCTACGTGTTTGAGCGCTGCAAGCTGGTGATTGACACCAACGCGGCTGTGGCCGTGGCGGCGGTGCTTCAGTGCCCTGAGGAGCTGCGTCACTACAAGAACGTCGCCATTGTGCTGTCTGGTGGAAACGTGGACTTGAACGAGGTGCCGCACATCGCCGCCGCGAAGCTGTAGACAGCCTTCCCCTCTCCCTCCTCTGGTCAGCGAGATCAGGAATGACTGATCGGAACAACTGTACACACACACACACACACACACATACGCACGCAGAGAATACTTTTGTGGCGACGCTTTTTTTTTTTTCGCTTCATTTTATCTTTTTCTACATATATACCAGCGCTCGTCCAAAACCCTAAAAAGATGTGTGTGACGGCGCATCAGTGGAGACACAGTGCACCGCAGATAGGCAAAGAGAAATAGGAAGACCCACGCTGACCTTTCCTGGGTCAAACAGCGTGGTCTAAAACTAAAAAAAAGTTCCACCACATCGTACACGTGTACGCACCAAAAGATTTGATTTTTCTTACTCTTGCCCATGTCTTATCTTTTCTTTGTTTGTTCTCTTGTCGATAAAAAAAAAAAGAAAAGAAAAGAAGAGATGGGTCACGGCACGCCTTCGTCAGTGACGCCTGCATGGCATTCAGAGAGACAGTTGCGTTCTTTTTCCTTGTCACTTTCCATTGTTTCTTTTTTCTTCTGCTTCAGCAAGGTGCGAACAGAACAGAACAGGAAAAACATAACCTACCGAAAAAAAAAGGAGGAAATGAAAAGAGTGTGTACATTAAATGAGACGCACGTGCCGCATCTGTGGCTCGCGCAGAGAGAAGCGATTGGCGTCTGAGTGAATACGACAGTGTGACCTTATTCTCAGGTACGAGAGCTCACCTGTGTTCGTTTCTTCCAAAACGAAGTGCCGATCTCACAGACCGAATCACCACTTCATTTCGTTGTTGACGAGTTGATATCCAACTTGCGCAAGGCTTTATCGCGCCGTACCCCGCTTAGACTTCCTTTCTATTTCTTCTTCTTCTTCTTCACTTTTCCTCTCTTTCTCCATGTCAAAGCAGTCTGAAGTACATACGCGCACACGCACACGCGATTCCATTTGTCATAGACGCAACAACTCATAGAAAATAAAACACCACACACAACAATAACAACAACAAGAATAAACAGGATCTTCATGTCCGACAATCGCCGATTCTGGGGTGATGCATTGGCTAGCGCGTCAGAGGTGGCTTCCCTTCACGCGACCGCCCCTGCACTGCTCAGTGCGGCTGTCTCGCAGAGTATTCCTCCCTACTCAGGCGCGGGTCTCTCCTTCACAGCGACGCCGTCTGTGACAAGGCCCACCTCTGCCCCGAGCCAGAGCCAGACCGCGTACCTGAGGCAGTGGCACCCGCACACAGCGTGGGATGGCACCACTCCGGCCGCGGCCGCGATCAGGAACACGACACGACCACCCCCATCGCCGCCGCGCGATTCTCAGACACCTCTTTATGGCGATACTTCCTCGCGGTCGTCACCTACCGCGGACTCCACGTCCTCAGCCACCTATTCGTACACGTACAGCAGTTACTACTACTACGACGACGACGGCGACGAAGAGGCGGAGGACGGCATCCACATCAACCGTACCATCTCAGTGGACGCCTCGACCTCGTCAACGTCGTCATTGTCACCGTCGCCTGCCGATGATGAGCCGCACCGTGCGCCACGCCTCGCTGCTGTCGTTGCCGGGCAGTCGGCTCGCACCCAGACACCAACCGTGCTGACGGAGCCCGGCGTGGTGATGGCGATTGCTTCCCCAGCGGCGGCTCCTCCACGGCAGACGGCTGATTCTGGGGCGGTGCCCTTGCCGACAAACGATGACGAGGCCGCCACCCACACAGCGGCTGTGACCGGCTTCCTCGTTGCACGTCCTCGTGGGATTCAAGTCTTGACCGTCAGGCATGCTTCCGCAGGGTCTACTGAAGGCGTGCGCGAGCGTGCGGGGCCGGCCGTGACTGCTCCGCCACCGGCACCGCGCACCGCTGCGTCCCCGCCACGCCTCGCGGGGACCTGTCTCGGACGTCTGCCTGGTGCGGCGGCCAGCGCCACTGCGGTCGTGCCGGCGAGAAAGACTGTCTCCACCCACTGTGAAGCTCAACGGGAAAGGGTGGAGGAGACCGAGGCGAACCGGCGGACCCATGATCAGGACCGCCCCTTGGTCCTCTGTGCACCCTCCTCCTCTTCCTCCGCTTCCTCTTCGTCGGCTGGCTCGGCGTCGTGTGCCGCTCCTGCGCGTCGTCGAGTGGTGCTGGGAGGCGATCCGCTGGCCTATCAGCCTCCACGTGTCCCTCTGCGTCCACACGCCGCTGAGTGGGCGGCGAGCGAGCACACAAGCGACTGCGACTGCGCGTGCCATGCGTGGCACAGCGATCACAACAGCAGCCACAGCCACAGCAGCCACGCGAATGCCTCCTCGTCGGCGCTCTCCACCTGCCATTGCAGCTGCTGCTCGGCCTGCTCTTCTCGTCACGGCCATCACGCGGATGGTGGCGCCGATGCATTCCACCGCAGTGCGTGCACGTCTGTCTCTGACGTGTGGCGGCCCGTGTCACACGAGGCCCGTCGCACGCAGGCGGCCGTGGATCCGTTCGCCACGCTCGGCCCCGCGGCCCCGCCGCTGCTGCGTTTGGGGGTGCCTCGTCAGACAGCCGCACCGGGTACACTGCGCTCACCTGTGCGCGATGGGGCACCGGTGCCGCTGCCGCCCTTGCACCGACTCTCAGGGGATCACAACCACGATGACACCGAGACCACCGGCCGCTACGACGACGACGACGATGCCACCACGGGCCTGGAGACTCATGCACACGTCTCGTGCCAAGAGGCCAGCACACAGACCAACGCGGGCGAGGCCCAACATGTTTCTGTGGGCACGCAAGTGGAAGAGTGGACGGACGGACCAGAGGCCAGTGACTGGAAGGCCCTCATGGCCGCGCAAACCACCGCCCTGCAGTCGGAGTGGCAGGCGTGGGCGTGGCAGACCGCGCAGGCACACGACGCACAACGCAAGGCTGTAGAGACGGCGGAGGCGGAGAGGCAGAAAAAGCCGGACGTGGTCGACAGCGGTAGCTCACCTCACGAGACACACGAGGCGACGGCGCTGGCCTTTGTGCGCGCGGCGGCGGCTGATGACAGCGCGCAGGCCCTCCACGCGGTGCTGGCGACACTGTACCACGAGACGATCGACGCCCGCGACGCGGCCATGTACCAGCGCACAGAGCTCAGCGCCGCCGTGGAGCGGGAGCGGCAGACAGCGGAACGTCTGGAGGCGATGTGTCAAAACATGCACAATTTGCTTGATGAGCAGTTCATCTCGCTGGAGGTTGAGGAGGCCGCCCAGCGTCTACGCCTCATGGACCTCGAGACCGACACGCGCCTGTCCATTCTCGCTCCCGTGCATCAGCATGTTCTGGCCATGCAGGCCACGTACCACGCGCAGCTCGAGGCCGCCCAGCACTGGTTCACGCAGCAGCGCCTGGCCGGTGTCTACGCCGAACGACTTCACCGGGACGTCGTGGACGCGGAGACACACGCCCGACAGACGATCGCGACGGAGGAGCAGACGCAACGATTCACGGGCCTTGTGCCGAACTTCTACGCGGCGCGCCAGACGCTGCTCTTGGCGGAAACCACTGATCAGGTCGCGCAGCTCACCGCGCAGGTCACCACGCTGACGACGGAGAAGGCGCGCGCGGCGCAGCAGTATCGGCAGCTTCAGCAGCAAGACGTGGAGCGGCGGGCGGCGCTGGGGGAGGCCCTGCGTCGGCCCACCGTGACCCTCCACAGCGAAGGCCGGCCTCCAGGGAGTGAGGGCCTTAGCAGGACGGCCAGGGCGGCGAACGGCGCCGGCGAGGAGGAGGAGGAGGAGGACCTGCCGATCCATCGACGCTTCGCGCGGGCCCATCAGGAGGCGCTCAAGGCGGTGCGCGCGCAACAACGTCGTGTGTAAGGACGACAAGTCTCTCTCTCTCACCACGTCTACACACGTGCGCTTTTTCTTCTCTTGTCTTTTTTTTTTGTTTGAGGAGAGGACACACACCCAAGCGTCTCTCTCTCTCTCTCTCGCCCTGAATCCCGCGCGCTGGTACCCAACCGTTGCGCCATACAACACATAGACGTCACTTCTATAGACCAGTCCCTATTGTTTTTTCTTTCTTTTTATCCGACACCAACATAGTCCAACAATCGCAACATGACCGTTTACTGCCATTGAGGCATTTACAGCAATCGCCGCGATAACGCAATGCACGCGATGCCAGCCCCCCCCCCCCCCCTCCCCAAAGAGGCATAGATACCCACGTCTCCCGAACCAGTGTCTTGCTATCTCCTTGATATCCCTTTGACCATTTTCCTCCACCTTTCCTTTCTTTTCCCTTTCCCTCTGAACGCTCAATGTCGTCGTTAAGGCAACGTGCCAAGAACAACAAAGACCACCCACACCCATTCCCCATGGCTCCCAAGCGCCGTTCGTCGTCACGCACACGCTCGCGCAGCCGCGGTGGGGCTCGGCGCACCGCGAGCCGCCGCTCACCGTCTCCGCAGAAGCCCGCCACAGTCCGTCGTCGCCGCACAGCAGCGGAGACGACTGAGCCGGAGCTGCCGTCGTCGATCCACGCCGATTACGAAGTCGAGCTGCCGTCTGTCCGGACCTCGGCCGGAGGCAAGGGCGACCGTCGTTCGTCTCCGCGCCCCTCGGCGCGCTCCTCACAGACGCTTCGGCAGGCGGCGGCGGAGATGGACGCGCACCTTGCGCGCCAGGGACCTCCGAGGCAGACGGTGTCCATCCACGACGTGGACCCGTGGCTGCGCTTCAACATCTACGTGCGACGCGGCTATCGCCCCTCGCGGATGAGTGTGCGCGAGGCCTTCCTCTCCATGTTCCTCTACCTGCATAATGAGACGGTCAACATTTTGACTCATTTTTTCCCTTTTCTCCTGATGCTCTACTGGACGTTTTGTCCGCCCATCACCCCGTTTTTCTGGACGTTGTCGCAGCAGCTCGGGCGACAGGACAGTGGGGCCACCACCGCCGCCACGACGGGCGCCTCGACCGGCGCCGCTGTGCTCGCGTCCCGCTGGTCTGGCGCGAATATCTGGGGCGACGGCCCTGCTGCCTCTGCGTCTGCCTCTGCGTCTGCCTCGGCCTCGGCGCCACCGGCCGCCGCCTCTCCATCACGGGCACCGGCTGCCACACGACGTGGCGGGCCGTTCTCATGGTTCTTGCCGAACCCGGTCGATGAGACGGTAGGGCGTGCGACGACGCCGCTCTTGTTCCCGCCGTCCGCGCGCGTGTCCTCGACAATGACGGGAGGCATGACCGTGGACCGCTATGCGGAGAGCGACCCCAGACCGCTGCTGGCGATGCTCTGCGCGTCCTTGACCATGACGTTTCTCCTGTCCGTGGTGTACCACCTCTTCATGCCCTGCCCGCACACCCAGCGTGGGTACCAGCAGCTGCTTCAGTGCGATGTCACAGGCGTGTTCTTCTCCATTGCTGGCAGCGTGCACGTCTACTTTCATCGCGGCAACCCCTGCGCGTCCGCGTCGCTGAAGCACGTGCTGGCGATTCTCATGTGGTGCTCGTCGGTGCTCACCTTGTACGTGCTCCTCATCGCGCCGGTGCAGAGTGAACTGTGGCGTGCCTTGACCATCGCCGTGCGTGCCGTGCAGTACACCATCGCCGAGCTTGTCTGCGCGGCTCTGGAGTTTGTGCGAGGCGGTCAGCCGCTCGAGGCGCCCCATCCACAGAGCGCGAATCTGTTATGGCACTGGCTCTGGAAGGGGCACTGCCGGTTCCGACGCTGGCGCCGCGAGGGACGTGCCGAGGTGCTCCTTCGTGAGCTTGACTACCACGAGCACGGTGCCGAGGACGCACGCGGTACGGCCACTTCATCGCCTTCGCCGCCTCCGGCGCCGCCTTCCACCGCCATCTCGGCCATGCAGCGTGGCCTCATTGTGCTCGTGCACATCAGCCTTCACTTTGTGTGCTTTGTACTCCTCGTGGTGCCCAAGCGGCGCGAGCACGGCTACACGGAGGCCGTCTACTACCACGGACTGTCCTACATCTGGCTTCTTGTCGGTGGTGTCGTGAATGGCCTGCGTCTGCCAGAGCGATGGCTCATGCAGATGCGCGCGCGCGCTCACGCGCAGCACACGCAGTGGCTCGAAGAGGATGCGCAGGAGGCGTGTCTGCGGCGGATGCGGGCAGAGGCCGGACATGGCGATGAGACGCGCGAGGCGCCGTCGTGGCTTTCCACGCTTGCCCAGCGCGTGGCCCGTCGCGTGAAGCGGTTCTCGCTCTGCCGCTTCATCACGCACTATGTGCTGTCCAACCGTGAGTTGGACTACTGCGGCAACAGTCATAACATTTGGCACATGTGCACCGTGATGTGCGCCTTGTGCATGGTCGCCGGCACCTACTACGACTGCATCGAGTACGAGTTGATTCGCTGCGCCTGATCTTTCTCCATCGGAACAATTGGGTGGAAAGGGCCTCGCCAAGTGCAACACCCGCACCCACATGCCAAAAAAGAAAGCAGACGGACACACACACACACACACACACACACACACACACACGATGCAGACGACACAAAGCTAACGTCAAGACAATCCTTACCTGAACTTATGGAAATCAGTCTTTCTTTTTCTGTAATACCTCGTCTCCGCAAAAAAAGAAGAAGAAGAAGAAGAAGAAGTAAACCATCAACAGAAATATCAGAGGGCAAGCAGCGTTGCGCATTGCAAACGAAGAATAGACGCGTACGAGGAGAGAGAGCGTGATGACGAAACACAACATCCGCAACGCTTCCACGGCAGTACCTCTGAAGACGTTCTTCCTCGGAATGGCTGCCCTTGTCAATTGACTGAAATGACGTATACACACTTAGACACACACACACATGCACACACACGCACTCTGCTCCTCTACCCTTGCTCTTTTTCCTTCTATCTTTTTGCAGGGAACTGCAAAGCAGGGCCCTCGAGTAAACAACAACATCAGCAGCAAAAGGTGGAGACTCACATCTCTGCGCACACACACACGCACACACACACACACATTTGACTGTACCATTTAGACATTCATAGATCCACCACCACCACGTCACCAACAAAGTGATCACGCCATAGAGATACATTAACATGCTTTCTGAGACGAAGCTAGACGACGCGCGATCGCGCTTCTTGTACACGCGCGATCAAATGCCACCTACTCCCACTTCGACAGCGGCACCGAGCCCTCTCGCGACCCGTCCCGTGAATCGCGCCACGACCAGCGCACTTCGCGCAGCGGTGAGCGCCTCGAGCTGCTCCACAAACGCGGCACCGAGCCCGCTCAAGGTCGATGGCACCACCGTCGCGGGGGCCTCCTCGTCCTCGTTTGTGTACTCGAATATTGTCGAGAACCTTTCCAGCATTCTCGCCGCGCACCCCTCCGCTGCGCACTCGCGCACTTCGTTACTCGGTGACGACGACAGCCACCTTGGTGTCCCGCCGCGGACGCATCAGGCGCTGCAGCTCTCCAGCACGGCCAGCTTTCACGGCAGCGAGCCGATGCGTGCGGCCTCGCTGGCGTCCTGGGCACAGACGGCTGCCAAAAGTAGCAGTGTGCCGCACAGTGCTCCGGTGTCACGTCAGGATCCGTTCTTCTCCGCCTCCTCTCCTCCCCCCACCGCCGTCAGTGCGCTCTCGGCACACGAGGCGCGTATGGCCGGTGATGCCCGGGACCTGGTGCGTGCATTCCGCCAAAACCGTGACCAACCCCCACCTGCACAGCGGCACGCATCCTCGACTCTGGGGCCGTCTTGTTCTGCGGTCTCGCACGCCACTAGGGACGCGTCGGCGGGTCAGGAAGTGCCACCAGCGGCCGCCGCCACGTCACCGACTCTCTCGGCTGCCGCGTACCAGGCGACCCGTCAGCGCGCTCAGCAGCTGCTCTACCACAATGCCACAGCCCGGCAATCCGCGCTGATCACGAACTTGGACATGGCGCGCCAGGTGTACATTGCCCTACTGAAAGACACCCCATCAACCCCCTCCACAGCATCGCCGACTTGGGCATCACCGGCCACGTCGGCCTCTGCAGCCGCATCGGTGCCACCTCTCACGTCCTTCCAGGGCATTCTGCGTCCGACGTCGGCCTTTGCTGCGCGCGTCTCGCCACCACGCACGTCGCCGACAACGCCAACGGCGACAGCGACCACCACCACCCCCACCACCGGTGCCGCCGTGGAGGCGATCACGGGGCCTGCTCCGCGCACTCGCCGTGCCTCCATCACTGTGCCCACACCTCACGGTGGTACTGGTGGTGGTGGCACTGGTGGAGTTGTGATGGACACGGAGGATACCAGCGCGGACGATCCTGTGCTCGCGCGGTGCAGCAGCAATCGCACACTGCCCTTTGTCGCGAGTCGCCTCGTGCACCATTCGCAGCCGCACGAGCTGCACGACCCGCAGCTCTCCTTTATTCCCCAACTTCCGCATGACACCGACGACGACGACGACAACGAGACCGAGGAGGTGGATTCCAGACGCGATGCGTGGTCCTCCTCGACGGCGCCGCCGCAGATGGTCGCCGAGCCTACCGGTGATTTGCGTGAGGGCGGCGCGTCGGGCTCTTCGCTCTGGCCACATCCTCAGCACGGCACGTGGCTCAGCGCAGCCGGCGCGAACTTCAACGTCGTGCCGGTGCCGCGTCGGGCCGCCGTGGAGTCGGCGAGTACCGATGGGCGCCGCGCGCTGGCGCTGCTGTCGACAGTTCGCCTTCTTCGCAGGCAGACGGAGGACATGACCCTCCACCTCCTGCACGCGTGCGGGGAGATGACATGCTGGGACACCGACAAAAACACAGGAACGCCGTCTGCCTCGCTGTTTCGTGATTTGTTTGTGCCTCGCAGAGAAGGCGACGCGGGCGATGAACCGGTGGCACAGGCGCACACCACGCCCCGTGCCGAAGTCCTTGCGCGTTTGCACGCCATGGATACGACAACCCTCAGCGCCGACGCCACGGCGGCGCACACCGCGTTCACGCGTCTCTACAGCACTGACTTTACACGCCATGTCCCGCCCCCACCGTCCACGTCCACGCAGCTGGAGATGTACCAGCGCTATCAGGCGCTCTGGCGTCAGGCGGAGGCGGCCAAGGAAGGCGGCGAGAGCACACCGG
Source organism: Wallacemonas sp. Wsd (assembly GCA_030849645.1). Classification (NCBI taxonomy): domain Eukaryota; phylum Euglenozoa; class Kinetoplastea; order Trypanosomatida; family Trypanosomatidae; genus Wallacemonas; species Wallacemonas sp. Wsd. The sequence goes on from JASANQ010001315.1 coordinate 137,402, forward strand.
CACCGTCATTGGTCACACAGGCGGCAACCGACGCACAGCTTGCGTCTCAACCTTCCGCGCCACCACCGCCACCGCCTGCACTCCCTCATCACATATCTGATGCGGCCCGGCGATTGGCGGACGTCCGGCAGTCGCGCGCCGACACGGGCAAGCATATCCGTGAGCTGCTGAACATTCCTTCTCTTCCTCTCACAGCCGCGGCACCGATACCCAAGGAGACGCACGCCGTGACCAGCACCGCAGACACGAAAACGTCAGCCACAACAATGATAACAACGACGACGACCACCACCACTTTGCACGAGGAGGAGGACCAGGAGCACGTACCGCCGTCGTTATCGTCTTCATGTTCTTCATCCTCCTCGACGTCGTCGTCCTCCTCGTCGTCGCCGCATGCGGCTCTCCCTGTGAAGGCGAAAAGCTTCAAGCACTACGTGGCCTTCAAATCACCGCGCACGACGCAGGTGTCCGCGGGGAGCGCGGTGAAGTCTCAGCTGCCGCCGCCCATGATGGACTGCCTGGAGGACGTGGACGCGGACCACCGCGCTCGGGCGGCGATGGCGGTTGCGGAGGAGATGACGACGCCTCCCCCGCCACCAGTGAACTCGGCACCCCTTTTGATGGAAGGCAACGACAGCCCCTTGGCCGCGGCGGCCGCACGTCTGGATCGCCACACCAGCGCCGGGAGCGGCGTGGCGGTCCAGTCTCCGATTGACTTTCCGTCCGTGCTGACTGACGACAACCTCCCCAACGCGCGCTGGATGCTGCACGGCAAGCTCTCCGCCACGTCACCCATGGCACGCAAGAAGAAGGAAGCGACGCGGACCGTCCTGGCAGAGCCTGTGCCGCACGTCGCCGCTGCTGCTGCTGCCTGCACGCCCACTCCCGAGGTGGAGACGGACATGGTGAGGGAGGACCACACCCCGCCTCGTGCACGCGCTGATCAGCACACGCCGCACACATCGTCACACTCTCAGAACGCCACGCCGCAGGTGGAGAGAGGTCCTCTCACGCACTCGCAGGAGGCCACGTGGCTGACGGTGCTGTCCGACATGCTCCTCACTCAACCGGCGCCGCCACACACGGCCGGGCCTCTTGTGCACAGTGACACAAGCACTCCTTCCTCCACGGTGGAGCCATCGCGCATGGCGTTCGCGCTGCATGAACTGCGCAAGTACGCACGCACGCGGGCCGCCATTACCGAGACAACGACAACGCTGACCAGCGCCAGCGCCACGACGGACGGGCAAGAAGAGAGAGAGGCGGCGGCACTGCGCCTCGCCTGCACATGGGTGGCCTCGATGACGGCCCCCAAGGGCAGCACGTCGACCACCACCCCCGTTGCCCCGCCGTCGGATGCGGTGTTGGCGGCGCTGCAAAGACAGTTGGAGCAGGCGATTGCCGAGCGCGCGGGCCTCGACGCCGCGCCCGCCGAGACCACGCCGGCCTCATCCCCAGAGACGCGTCGTCGTCGTCGTCGCCGTCCACAGGGCTCGCACTCCCAGCCAGACACCACCGGTGGTTCTCCGGTCTCTCCGTCTGCACACACTGTGGAGGTTGTGTCTGCGCCTGCGCCTGCGCCTGCGCCTGCGCCTGCCCCGTCACCACAGCGGGCTCCGCTTCCTTTCCCACCGACACTGGCACAGACGGCGGCGGCGCCGAACAAGAAGCGCAACTTTTTCACGAAACTGTTCTCGTGCACGCGTTGACAAGCAGCACCCCGGGGGGACAGCATCGATAGGTGAGTAGGGGGGCTCATGCGACGTATGTGGACAAGAAGAAAGAATGAGACTTGTGCCATCATGCGCGCTTTCGAACGAATAGATTGATTATTTTTTCCTCTCTCTGTGCTTATGAGTCACAACTCGATAAAAATATGCATACACACACGCACTATAATGCGGCTCTTCTTGAACAACTGCCCGTTGCCTGCGAATGATTCGCTCCATGAGCATGCAACATCTCATGTAGCCCCATTTATGTCGTGCACTTTTTTTTTTTTTTTTGCACTGCATCGCACTCAAGCGTGCCGCCTCGCACCCCTCTGTGACGTTCAGTTGTCGGCCTCTCTCAGCCCCCTTCTCTCACTCATTTCGGTCTCATTTCCTGCTCTCCTCTCCTTTCACCCCCCTTTTTTTCCTCATGTCTGTGTCTCTCCTGAAGAATAAACTACTACGTGCGGGGTCTCGTTATCTTTCCCGCCAACGTCTCTTTTTCTCTTGCCGTTGACAGCTCGCTCTCCGTTACTGTGTGAGAGAGTGTGAGTGTCCCTGAGTTGTTGTGTGGTTTGTCTTCTTCTGGAGGCCTCAATTGTATACATAGAGCGTACTATTCATCTTCCACAGCCACAATAACAGCAACAACACTGACAAGAGCAGAAACTTAAAAAAGTATTCCACAGAGTAAGCGAGATTCTCTACACCACTCTTTCCTCCCCACGTTACTCCTTGCTTGTTTTCCTCTTTTTTTTTTTTCGTGTTAATCCTCACTGCCCAATCATGTCTTTTATTGAAAGTGAGTGGTGGTGGGTCTTTGCCGTGTGCGCGTCCGTTCTCCTGATGGGCATCCTCGCCGTGATGCTCGTCGCCACTGGCGTCTCCTACCACCGACGCCGCAAGCTCCACAAGTCCATCTGGGCGGCACAGAAGACCTACTCGCGCTTGATGGATGAGGAGGACGCCATAAACCGAAATATCATCGCCGTTCACTCATCACGATCACTCAACGCGGACGCCCTCAGCGGCAGCGATGCGTACCGCAGCATGTATTCTATCCACTCAGGGACTGAGGAGCAGTACCGGGATGGTCCGGGCTTGTCCGCCGGTGAGGATAAAAAGAGCAAGCGCCACCGCAATCTTCCCACGAAGCTCTCCATGCGCGACTTGACGCAGCCACGCGTTTCTGTGGCTGCCAGCGCACACAACCACAATAGTCATAATGCCAATGCCAACAGCAACAGCCACAAGGAGCCACGTCGCCAGTCTAGAGCCGGAAGCCAGTCTGCCAATCCACCGACGCAGAAGCACTACAACAACGCGTCCTCGTCCACCGGCAGCAAGAAGGCGGGGGCAGGTGCGAACACGAACGCGAACACCAGCGCCAGCGCGTACGCAGAGGTCGAGAAACCGCAGCCCCCGGCCGCGCAGGAGACAGAACGTGCACCCGTGCGGGAGGCGAGCAGTGTGGGCCGCGGGTTCACCAACGGTGGCAGCATGAAGAAGACGCGCTCGATGCGTCAGCAGTCGTTCGTGATGGAGGACGTGGAGATGCTCGATTCCCCCAACGAGGGTCACTCGCAGTCACACCCGCCCCGCCAGGCGGCACCACCGGCTCTCGTCTCTCTCCCCAATCAAGCGGTCCAGCCTACGCTGAGTCGCGCTGGGCCGTCCACTGGCTACAACAGTGCGAGTGCTCAGTGTGCGAGTGCCCGGACAGCGACACTGAGCGGTGCGGCGAATGGGGCTCGTCCGGAGGCTGCACCGACTGGCAACCCGTTTGCGATGACCAACCAGGGGTATTACCCAACCGAGGAAAGCAGCTCACCGTACAAGTACGACTACAACCCAACGCGATGATGTGTATACATATTTTTCAACCCTCCTTGTTTTCTCTTTCTTTTACCCCTCACCTAACTGTTTTCTTTTCAACAGATTTTTCTTTTTTTACCTCCGTACTTTTCGCTGCTCGCTCTTCCGTTCTGCGCCGTAGCGCGATACGGAGGAGGATCACACTGTACGAGGCGATCAGAGGATTCATGATACACCCTCACTCTTTCCCCCTCCTTCCCCCATTCATACGCACAACCAAGCCACCACTTTCTTTTGTTAATGGAGGCCAAAAAACAACAACAACAACAACAACAACAACAACAACGACATCCACACAAAAGACGTGCGTTGTTCCACCACTGCAACGGCGCACACACACACAAAGAAAAAAACTTACTCCGACCACCCTTCGCATGCCATTTCTACCCTATTGTGTGTCTTCATGTACCCAAATTATAATGACTTTTCCGTGGCACCACCACTTTTTTTTTTGTGAAGAACAAACTTTTGAAAACGATAACAGATATCTCTTTACGATGCCCTACGCGGAGAGAGCAAGTTAACCTTCTCCGTGGATGTACGATCATGTCTACTAATCTGGCACGTTATCACATCATACTGTTTCTCTGGGGTTCGTTCCCCTCCGCTTTCTGTATTACGAGTGTTTTTTCTTTTTCTTTTGCTGTCCTTGCTTTTTTTTTGTTTTGCACAAGTTGATTTTTTCATTTGTTTCCATTGAGTTATACGTTTTTTTTTTTCATTTTTTTGTGTTTTTACTTGCTTCCGAGTTCGTTGCCCGTCACATATGCCGTTCTTTTTCTCTATATACAAACTGTGCACAAGTTGCACGCGACTAAATGCTTTCCCCACAAAATACGCATCCAACATCAAGCACACCACACAACCGCACACATTCACTGAGGGAACGAGAGCAAGCGCAACGCGCCAGCGCGGCAAGGGAGGAGAAACAGTTCGACCTGTGCCACACACGTGCCGTGTGAGCAAGGAAACGCACACTGAGCTCAACAGCGCTCTCTCCTCCTTTCTGCAGCCCAATGCGGCATATTTCATCGCTCGCTCTGGTTTGTTGTTGTTCATGTTGACCACATTCAAAAAGGAAGTCACTTTTGACGTGACAAGGCTCACCACATTCACGCACTTTATCTCTCTCTCCCTGTTGTTCGTTTACCTCTCTTTCCCAAACAATGATAACAATTATCTCCTCCTCCTTAGTCAGCCAAGTCAACAGAGCTTCACGTCGTGCGAAAAGACAAGAGTGAAGGAAAAGATTGAATATTCCTCGTCCGAAAAAACAACAACAAAACAATCCTTCTCGTGTACACACACACACACACACACACACGCACACGCAACCCCGTATTTCTCATCTCCCATCCCCCATCCCCACATTTCTTTTTTTCGTTTTCTCTCTTTTTTTGTGGTGTGATTTTCTACTCCTGCACGTGTTTTCCGTTGCACGCAAAAGCACTTGCTCACGACTGCGCATTTCGTATTCACACGGCACGGTGCCCTGGATACACATAGTTGCTTTTATTGTCACTGCTACCGTAGCTAGTTTTTTTTTTTTTACATCATTGTTTCTCGATCCACCATCTTTTTTTTCCTCTCTTTTTCTTTTTTCCCCTTCATCTGTTCATCTTAAAATACACTCATTCCTTTATAAATTTACTTTATACATATATTCACTTTTAACTTCCGCCTCCCTCGTTCTCTCACCTGCCTCATTCGCGAAAGTTGTTCTCTTTGCGTTGACTGCACTCAGGAATCCAAGTATACTGTGACTACGGCCTCAGCCAGTCATAGTTCCCGTGTGCGTCATCGCTTTTTTTTTTTCTCCACATCCTTTTCTCCCGCTCTTTGCAGTGCGATTTTCTTGTGCAGGTACGCCTTCACATCACTGAGTGCAGAGAAGGAGGAATAGAATTTGAAAAAAAAAAAGAGAAAGGTGAAGACCACAAAAAAAAAAAAAGGTAAAGTGCACCTCACTGAATTACACGCAAGACTGTGTGCCAGGTGAGAGAGTCAGCCACTACATCTGAATAGCCAAGTAAACAAGACTCACTGTGGTGACTCACCTCGTTTGTTCTTTTTTTTTTCTCCCTTTCCGTGATCATTGTTTCCACAACTCACGCCACGTAAATTGTTTTTTTCTTTGCTCTCCGTGCAAAAAAAAAATATCTGTGAATTGTGCCCATTTGTTGTTTCACTTCATTTTTCTTCGTTTTTCTTGATTTCAAGTGAACATTTTTTTTTCTTTAGTGCTCTGGCCTTCCCCCTTTTTACCGTTTTACCGCGTTTTACGTTGGCCCACACATCCACTCTCTCCGTGGATCATTTTTCTGGTGGCTGTTTTCCTGTGTTCTTTTTTGTTTGCACTATTGTTTTTTTCTCCCCTCATTTCGTTTTTTCCTCTCCTGCAGCACTGTATCTTCGTCGTCCGTCCGCGTACACACAGTTCTCACCGTTTCTAGCTGTACAACGAAATTCAAACGAGAACACGTCACACTCCTGCACAAGACTGCAAGTTGACCCTGTCGTGTGTATCTCTGCGCTGCCGGTCGCATTCCTGTTTACTTTGTTTGTTTTTCACTCTGTTTTTTCTTCTTCATCATTTACCTTTGTTTTGTGAAGTTTTCACTTGACTTACTTCACGCTGTTGTTTTTTTCATCTGTCGCTTTGTTTTTGTTCGCTTTCGAATTACTCGACTCGTTTTTCTCACTCTTCTTCGAGTAGAAATACAGAACGCGACTCTCTGTGGCTTCTTTTTTTTTTTCCTCCTTCTTTTGCGCTTGTCTTCTGCCCCTCGAACAACAAAAAAAAAGTGACTGTCTCCAGGAGAAAGGCTTCTTGACGAAAGAAATACCTCAATCTCTTTAAACGACGCCACTTGAAAAGAACAGTAGTGTCGGATCACGTTTTTTTTTTTTTGGTTTCCACTTTGTTTTCTCTCTGCCATCGGACCGGTGACAAGAAGTTACTATTTTCCGTACCGTTGGGGATCATTTTCGAGCATTCTTTTTTAAACACCTGACTTCAGTTCAAGTGCACGCAGGTGAAGAAAAAGAAAAAAAAAGAAGAAAGATTTCAAGGCTCCTGTTCTTGTTCAGACTACACATTTTGCGGACGCTTCATATTTTTGCTTTCTTGTTTTTTTTTCCTATTTAACAAATAAAGGAGGAATAAGAGAAGAATTATTTAAACAACAGCGACTCTCATTTTCCTTTTTTTTTCCATCACTTCATCTTTGTAGTCTTGGTGTTTCTTTCCAGGCGTTTTATCTTCTTCGTTGTTTCCCACATTTTTTCAGTGCTTAGTTTGTTTTTTTCACGTTCACTGAGACTTGCTCCACTCACTTTTCCTGCATTGACGTGCACATTTGGCTCAATTCGTGTTTCGCCACCAGCGATACGGCACATACCCACTGACACGCACGCACACACAAGGCACAACAAGTAGCTCGTCGCCATGCAGCAGGAAGCCACCATGCCACCGACTCCGCTCACGCGGATGAGTCTCAATCTTTCCGCCGCGAGCTCTCCCGAGTCCCCCGACTACTTGCACTTGCAGTGGGAGCATCAGTACCTCGAGCTTACGGACGCCGTCGGCGATGGCATCCACGGCTCTCCACCGCATGTCCCCAACACAGCCCACCGCACGGGCAGCATCAACAATGGCCCCGACGGCGAGGAGGAGGAGAGCCGCCGACGTGACGTGGTCGCCTTGCTCGCGTCGATCCAGTCCTCGAAGAATTTAACCGACGCGGACGTCACCATGCCTTCCATGGAGGTGGCGCCGCTGACAAACTCGACCTCGGTCTTTGCCGCGGACATGGACGAGAATGATCAGGAACAGTCGCGCCTCGGTTGCCCGAGTTGCTGGAGCGAAGAGGTCCTGGTGCACACGACATCGCCGCCGCTGCTCCACCGCTCGTGGCCGCAGCACGGCGCGACAGAGGAGGAGGAGGAGGACCTCGAGAGCCAGGCCCGCTCACGCGCGCGCAGCTACTCGCAGCACACGGATGTGAGCCGCCTGGGCAGCGGCCTGGCGCAGCTTGGCGAGGTCAGCGTTGTTCCTGTGCGCCTGCAGAGCCCCACCCACGCGCGTGAGGCCACCAACGCCTTCATCGACGGCAGCGCCCGTCACGGTCCCTCCGACTGGGTCAGCGAGGCGCAGGCCTCGGCCGGACCGACCGGACCGACGACAAACCACCTGCCCAGCCCCACAACCCAGGCCATGCCCGCGCCGGGGTATGTGTACTACGTCCGTCCCTCCTCCACGCGCCTTCCCCCATCGTCGTCGCCACCGCTGAGCGGCCGCCGGCAAAGCGGCATGACGTCCCCCACGCTGCACCCGCTGGATGGCACGCAGGCCGTGATGCTCGCCACGCCCGGCGCGGACGGGCCTGTGTATCAGATCCTGAGCCCAGGCATGCTCTCGCGCCTGCACCTTCAACAACAGCAACAGCAACATCAGCAGCAGCAGCAGCAACAGCAACAGCATCGGGCGTCGGGACGGCGGAACAGCTTCCAAGGTTTGCTCGGCAGTCACATGAGCAGCCATGGCGATCCGCAACGTGCCCTGGGCTTCCCCAGCGGCCGCTCCTCGCCCGCCTCGGCACCGTTTGGACTGGCCTCACACACGTCCGTGCCGACCAGCCCGCAGCCCGCGACCGCGCCGACTGCGCCGATGCTCACCTCGGCGCGCACCCATGTGGGCACGACCGATCTGCTCACCACGCTCGGCTCCACGCTGAGCAGCACCGGTACGACAACGCACGCCCCCACCGCGGTCTCCGCGCGCATGAGCTCTTTTCTGCGCCACACGAACGAGTTGGACATGTCGCACGAGGAGTGCCTCGGTGACAGCCGCGGCAGCGACCACAGCGGCGACGAGACCATCTGCACCGATGGCGAACGGGGCGTGGCGGCGCCGGGCCAGTTCGGCTCTTTGGCTGCGCCATGCTCGGCCGCGCTGTCGTCCTTCTTGGGCACGATGCCGGTGAGCATGACCTACCCCACCCCATCGTCGCGCATGACCGCCGCTCACGCCATCAGCCCCACGCACCAGCCGCTCAACACGTACACGGCACTGTCCGACGGGCTCTCGCCGCACACGGAGCTGATGGGGATGCCGGTGCGACTGGAGAGCAGCGGGCTTGGCTGGACCCCGCCGAGCGCGAACGCGTACCTGCCATCCGCGTTGTCGGCCGGTGCCACGCCACCAGGCACGGCCGTGAGCGCCTGGACGACGACATTGCGCGAGGCGGAGCACGCCACCAGCACCAGCACCACCACCACGGCCACGGCCTCGGCTGGCGCCAGCAAGGAACATGCACGCCGCAACGTGTACATCACGGGCCTGCCTCCGAGCTGGAACACCACACGGCTGCGCGAAATGTGCGAGATGGCTGGTCCCGTGCTGTGCGCCAAGGTCGCGCGCGATCGCGTCAGCAACCGCTCTCTCTGCTACGGCTTTGTTCTGTACGAGTCGGAGCCCGCCGCCCGGGCGTGCATCAGCCGCTTCAATGGCCTGCACGTGCCGCTTGACGAGGCCGAGGACGACGCTGCGCAGGACGGCATGACACCGACGACGGAGCACGACCACAGCGGCCGTTTTTCGGCTGCCGCAGGGCCGGCGTCGGCGGCGTCGATGCCCCCCACGGGGACGACGACCGCCGTGCTGGCGTGCCGCTTCGCCCACGAGCGCGCGGCACCGACGTTTGGCCAGAACGCCGCGCCGGGCGGTGCCTCGTCGCAGCCACTCCCTGCCGCTGCCGCTGTCGCCGCACCGCCAGCGCCGATGATGACGATGCCCGACCACGGTGGCCGGCCCTTGTCGATGATGTCCACCTTTGACGGCGAGCACACGACGACACCGCTGGCGGGCACCATGTCCGTGCCACTTGACACCACCTACGGCAGCGTTATTTTCTCCGAGATCGACAACAGCTCCTTCAACCGCACTGGCTACAGCGCGCTGCCTTTTGCGAACGACAGCAGCCGAGACATGATGCTGTCGCGCACTGGCGCCGCGGCTGCCGCGGCTGCTGCTGCCGCTGCCGCCGCCAACAACAACAACAGCAATAACGCCAATAGCTGGCCGGCGCACCTCCACGCGCCGACCATGAACAACGGCAATAGCAACAACAACACCGTCAGCGACCTCCGCGCGCTCGCCGACACGACGACGTCCTCGTTGAATGTGACGTGGCCGACGGTGTCTCTGCCCGCGCCGACGCCGTCTATGGCCGCCGCCGGGATCGTGCCAATCCACAACATGACGTCCTTCCACCCCGCCAGTGTACCCGGGCAGCCGCTGCCGCAATGGATGTCGATGCCTCCGATGGGGCCCAACGTGGCCAACGTGGTCGCGCCAGGCGCCTTCACGGGCTCACTGCCCGTGGCCGCGCTCTCGCCGTCGTCGCGACCGCTGACGGGCGTGGAGCCGCGCCTGACGACGCCAGGCAGCCCGCACGGGTCGCCGCTCTCGCGTCACGATGGGCGCCGGAACGTGTACGTCACCAACTTGCCGCGCACGTGGAACACGACGTTGCTGCGCAAGCTGTGTGCGACCTACGGACACATCCTCTCCGCCAGCGTCGCGCACCATCGGCAGTCCAACGAGCCGTTGGGTTACGGGTTTGTCCTGTTCGAGGCCCCTGAGAGCGCCGCGCGATGCATTCGCGAGCTCGATCAAAAGGTGCTGGCCATTTACGCCGACGAGAATCAGTCGTTTGTGATTACCAACGCGAACTGTGCCTTGCCGCCCACGGTGCAGCAGCGTGTGCTGACGTGCCGCTATGCGAAGGATACCGCCGCGCCGTCATGGCTCGCCTCGCCACATGCGAATACAGCCCTGTAAGAGAGCACACACTCACACACAGACACAGGTGGTGTGCGCGTGTGAGAGAGAAACGTGACGTGATTCTTTCTTTTTTTTTTCCTTTGCCCCGCAAATGGCATGATGAAGCTAGCCAGGCCAGGGGAAAAGAGGAAAAAAGCCTGACACGCCACGCGCACGCATCTATATCGACGTGCCTCTGGATGCCCGACGCACACTACCGGCACCATCCTGTACCGACTGTACAAGCAATGCTACATGAAGACAGTCGCCACCGCGTGACCCAGCGTGTGTGCCGGAGCATTTGCACAAGTGAACTGCGTTGAACTGCATTCACACACAAACAACAACATCACCCAGTAATACAACCACACACGTGCACACGCTCTGTCAAAAGGTGCTTGCTCATACGTATGTGTGTACATGCGATATGCTACGACACACTACTGCACCATGACAGTAAGCACACTAACAATGTGCGCGTTTTTTTTTCACTCTTTTCCCCATTTTTTCCTCCTTTTTCCCCCTTCCTCGAATCAGATAGCGGTAGAAATCGAGAGGTGGTCACTTTTCTGTTTTTCTGTTTTTGCTTTTATGCAGCCAAGCGAAGCAAAAATCGTAGACCACGAAGGCAGCAGGAGTGACTACCCCCCGGAGGCCTCTGTTTCAGTTTCTCTTTTTTTCTTTGTTGAGACTTTCCTTCTCTGCATTGCCCGAATTGACGACTTCTAGTGCGTCTTTTTTTTTTTCTCCAGTGCTTCTGTCTTTTTTTTTTTCTGTTCGCTGCGGGATCTACTGTGCCTGTTCTTTTTTTTTTGTTTTTTTTTGTCTTTTTTCTCTTGTTCATGATGACATTTTCCCTTACATTCTCTTCACTCTTGACTTTTTTTCCCCCTGATTTCTCCACCCTCGGATAGTCCATGGACCGGAGTTGTTCATGGACAACGAGGCCGGTACTTAGTTTCATTCTCTTTATTTATTTTCTTTATTCTCGTCGGGTCGTAAACACACACACAACAACAACAATAAAAAAGAACAAGAACAACCACAATATCAATAATCGCTATTTAAAGCCTGGTACAAAAACTGACCCGATTTGTTTTTGTCATCCACTTTTTTTTTCTTCTTTTTGTCTCCCTCTTGATGCCATTCTCCTTATTTCGGGTTTTCCGTCTTCTCGTTTACTTTCTCTTTTTTTTTCTTTTCGGGCCCTACAGAGGCCCGCTAAGATCGGCGCAAATGGACAAGCGGCTCATTCGTGCGACGAACATGAGCTGCACGTCATTTCCCTGCAGGTGCGCGACTTGGTCGTCACCGCGTAATCCTTCTTGTGCTCATTGTAGAGGCACTTGCGGCACTTGTTTCTGTTCGCTCCGATTAAAAAAAAAAAGAAAGAAAGATTAGAAGAAAGAAAAAGAACGAAAAAAGCCGAACCGCAAAACAACAAGAGGCAAGTAGAATACCACATGTTCACTCACGTGTTACGTGTGACCACAACATGAAAAGCCTGTAGATGGTTTTTTTTCTTCGCTCTCCATCCACTATTTCCCTACTTTGTCGTCTTGCTGTTTTTTTTTTGTTTTTGCGCGCCGTGCTAAGCCGTTATATGGTTTGTATCGTTTTTTTGTTTAAAAACCGTTTACAGCTATCCACGCTTTGTTTTATTTTTTTTCTCCTCCATTTTCTGATGCCTGCCACTCTTTGTGTTTTTCTTTTGTTTCCACTCTCCAGGAGCCTGCTCTTTATGAGCGATGGCTGTAGCAATGTGTGCAAAGACAGTTTTGTGTTTCTTTTTTCAGAATATATATCAACTGCATTGTTTCTCGTGCGCTTGTGACATGAAGCTTGGCATGTTCTTACCGATTGCTGCGATCGTTTTGCTTCCTTCGGCACGTCTAACGTGCATTCCACCTTTAGTCTTTGTGTTTTTCATCGAGTTGCAGTACTTTCACACGAATATCTCTCCTACCGCGAAAAAAACACCAACAATGACAGTAGAGGTGCATCCATTTTCATGTATGCCTTATCGTAAAGTGCCTCCTCCGAAACCCACTGCCAAGGTTTGCTTGTTGCTTTTGTTGCTGCACATGTTTCTCTCGTTACGAGGACAAGCAAGCATGCACACGAACAAGAAAAGAAAAAAGTTCGGAGTGAGCACGTGCGCGCTGAAACCTGTATTGAGCCCAACAAATCTTACGGACTCTCGTCGGCCTGTTTTTTTTCTAACAGGAGCCGCACACAACAAACAAACACAAACGTGCCCACACGCACAACAAAAGCATGATGATAGCCACGGCAACAGGAGCATGCGCTCCCTCTCATGTGAAGATCCGATTACTACCAACAACTGCAAGAGTGCAAAACACCAACAAAAAAGCAAAACACACACACACCAGAATACACTCATTTAACTCGCGGAGGAACAGCCTCAACGCTACAAAGAGCCATGCTTGCTTTCTTCCGACAACGGACGCGCGCGCGTGTGTGTGTGTGGATGTGGTGGAGGGCTCATGACGACCTTCTCTCCCCCTCGTGCACCACCACACGTCTCGCTGCCGGTGCGCACTTTGCAGGTGCACTGCCTCCTCGTGGTGATCCAGAGCGTTGGCTTCTTCTTTTTTTTTTCTTCCAACGGGCGCATATCTGGCCAACTGCAAACCGGTGCGCTTCTTTTCGACGAAGATCACTGATTTTCCGAAATGAAGCACCACATTAAACACTAACACGCCCATGTGAACTGCTCACCATTCCTTTCCCTGCTTTCTTTCCCTGTCTTGACAACACTTACTTCCTGTTTTTACCCCTCTCGTTTCTTGTCCTTCTCGCCATCGTCACCCATCACAAGAGGATACACAGAACGAGACCGGAAACTAAAGTGCGACAACGCACACCAAAGCCTGAACCTGTGGTGGTCGGGGATATATATTTTTTCTTTTTGCTCGGCACTTTAGCTCGAACAGTCAACATTTGAAGAGCCGCGCTCCGAAGACCTTTTGCTTCCACACCCTTCTTTTTGTAAAAAACAAACAAACAAGCACCAATAATATATCACAGGAGGTGGTCTCAAATAGCGACAAGACAAACACAGACAAAAAAAGAAGAAGATACACATACAAAGAATCAAGAACCTACACAGACACACATTTTTTATTTTTCTGTTGTGGAAAGTAACAGCGAAGCCAAGTAAAACCACATACCTGTACATACTCCTTTCCTCAGAAGCGGCATCATTTAACCGTTAAATACACGCACAAGAGGAAACAAAGCTGATTTTTTTTTCTAATCCCTTTTTTCTTGGTTTCTTTTTCACTTCTTTTCTTTTTCTTGCTGCCCTTGTTTTTCATTTTTCCCTACTTTTGCTGGCGCACGTGGACCTGTTTGTCCCTTTCGCCGTGTGCTTTCCCATCTCTTTTTTTCTTTTCTTTTCTTTGCACTTTATTTGTATTCAACCTTTTCTTTTTTCCTCGCCCCCTTTTAGGTCGCTGACCACCGCCTCTAGTACAACTTTGACTTGGTTTAGTTTGTTTTGTTACTGCTCTTCTTTCACACTCTTTTTTTTTTCGTTTACCAGTGCTTTCCTGCGCTCCGGTGTTCCTTCTTTATTTTTCCTCTAGTTCGTTGTTCCTTTGTTTCTCGCCACGCAAGCGGAGAGGAGGAAGGTAAAAAAGAGCCCACCAAGTTGCTAAACTAAGGTACGACAGTGCCAAGTGAAAAAAAAACAACAACAACAGCAACAACACCACACCACAGAACAGAAAGAGCGAGAGAGGAAGAGAGTCACACTCGACAGAAAAAACTCAAACGAACAAAACAAACAAGCAAAAAACACACAAGAGAAATGGATGCGTTTCGCATGTACGCGCCGGCCTCTGCGTCGTCACGCACGCCGCGCAGCTCTCTCCAAGCGCGGTCGAGTAAGAAGCGCAAGCCATCCGGCAGCGGCAGCGCCACACACTCCCCCACCACAGGCCTTGACAGCGAGGTCGGTCCCTCGCCAAGCCCCGAGACGAGTGGGGCCGAGACGTCGCCACGGGCCCCGAAGCGTCATGCAAGCTCGCCATGTGCACGCCCCAAGATGACGCACCTGCGCCGACCCAGCACATCGTTGCCCACGGGCGGTGCACGTGCTGAGCGCGAGAGCACGGACGCGCGTCCCAGGCCACGACATGAAGCGCGCCCGTCCTTCGCCAGCACCTCGCCGAGCGGCGTGGACACGGCCCAGACGGACTTGGCGAGCGCGTCGCCGGCGCGAGCGACATCGCGGCCACCACCGGCTGCCAAATCCCGGCTGGTGTACCTTCCACGCGGCACGCGCTCGCCGTCCCCGCCACTGCCGACGACAGCAGTCGCCGCGAGTGCCCGGCCGCCGGCCTCACGCTCCCCCGTGCCTGCCCGACGTGAGGTGAGCAGCAGCGGCGGCGGCGGTGGAGGCAGTGGTGGTGCGGGTCGTGTGGGCTGCGTGAGTGCCGACCCGATCCACGACGCGGTCACGGCACGGCTGCCCCCGGGCAGTCCTCTCGCCACCGTTGACGCCATGTCACCGTACGCGTTGATGTCTCGTCCGGCACTGCAAGACGTCATGTCGACACTGAAGCGCGGGTCTTTAAAGGGTCAGCGTCGGAGCGGCTCATCGCGGCGTCGCTCACAAGCCAGCTACACGAATAGCACCAACAGCACGACGAGCCAGGACCACGACCCGGCCGAGACAACGCGCGACGAGGACCGGCCTGATGCCTCGGCGTCGAGAACCGTGCCCGGCTCACCATGCCGC
This sequence comes from Wallacemonas sp. Wsd, assembly GCA_030849645.1. Lineage (NCBI taxonomy): Eukaryota > Euglenozoa > Kinetoplastea > Trypanosomatida > Trypanosomatidae > Wallacemonas > Wallacemonas sp. Wsd. Next base: position 152,583 of record JASANQ010001315.1, read on the forward strand.
GCACCCGTAGCAGACTCCCGCACCGCACACCAGACCGACAAGGACAAGCAGACAGTGTCGACCGACGTGGAGGCGAGTACACCGCCGAAGAACAAGTCGAAGAAGTCGAGCAAAAAGTCCACGACGGTGCCCGTGACGGAGCCTGAGTCGCCTGCTGCCCCCGTCCCTGCCGTCCGTGATGAGTCGGGTCTGATGCCGCTGATCGCGCTGGTGTCCAACACGAGCTCTGTTGTGCCGCACCCACCGGCCACCGCGCTGCCCCCGCGCGACCCACGCCGTTCGCGCGCAGGGGATCAGGTCCTCTTGGAGTTGGTGGAGTGCAAAGAGTCGGTCGCCAGTCTGCCCGCGCTCGCGGCACGCACATCATCGCGGGATAGCTCCGTCGGCTCCTCGTCGATGCGTAGCCGGCACTCGGCCTCGGACAGGCCGCGCGCGCAAGAGCCTCTTGTGCCCATCAGTGGCCGTGGCAGTTCACCGTCGACGTCGCCGTCCTCACACCGGCCGTTTGTCCGCCCGACGACAAGCAGCCGCCGTGCACCGGCCATCAGCCTGAACGACGCGCCGACGCTCCCGGGCACCATGGGCGCCTCTCGTCGCACGGACGAGGACTCGGACCACGCCAGCACACCGGCCCCGCCCACGCCGTCGACAACAGCGCACCACGACACCACCGAAGCTGTCCTTGACCCGTCCTCGGTGCCTGTCGCCGTGGCCACCAGCAGCCCTGCCGCGGTGCCGACTCTCTCCCTGCACGGCCCGCCCTCGCGCCGTCGTGGGGCCTCGTCGTCGTCGTCGTCGTCGCCGGCCGGTGCGGGCAGCCTTGGCAGCCACAGCAGCCGCCAGAGTCAGCGGAGCCCTCCCGTGCAGGCACTCGTCCCGGCCACGGCGTCATCCGTGATGACCCCCTCGGCGGTCGGTGTGATAACGTCGCTGTCGTGGCCGACGCCGCACCCGACGCCGACGCAGATGGCGGAGATGAACCCGGCACTGTCTCACTCGTCCAACACGCAGACCACTGCTGGCGTGCTCTCGCAGGATGACCAGCACCCTCTCGGGCACACACCGCAGCCAAACTCGTGGATGACGTTGATGCAGGAGGGTTCTGTGCTCACCTCAACCTCCTTTGTGTCATCACCCGCTGTGTCCGACACGACCGGGATTGTTGCCACTCACACCCTCGACAGCAAAAACAACAGCAACACCAACACCAACAACAATACCAGCGGCGCGCCTGCCGGTGCGACCACAGGCACCGTAGCCGCGGCACTGGAGGCGGCGTCCTCCGCGTCTGGGTTGCACAAGAGTGCGACCAGCACGTCAGACAACTCGCGCAAGATAAGCTCTAGCACTCACAGTCATCTCTTGAGCACGAGCACCACCACGCGCGGCAGCCTCAACAGTGGCGCGGCCGGCTCCTCCGGCGACAACTCCGCCGACCACGCCGCACCCTTGGTCGTGCCGCCGCCTCGGATGATGTCGTGGCAAGTGCCAACGACGATTCCCGCCACCACGACGACGACGACGACGACCACCACCACAATGAGCATCCCTGCCCCGGGATCGGAGACGAACATCGTGCCGCCAGAGAGCACGCCGAAGCTCGCCACCACACCGCTCGTCGCGACCACGACAGGGGCGGCGATGAACACGATGCTGCCCTTCAGCCTCTCCTCTGCTAAGACCTCGCCCGCGACCGGCCGCGGCAGCTCCTCGCTGACCTCGCACCTCAGCCATGACGGCGTGAGCCCCAACTTTCTGCACCTCCGCATGTTGTCGAACACGGCCTTGTACAATTCTCACGTCAGTCTGCAGCCGACACCTCTCGCAGGCAGCAGCACAAGCAGCAGCTGCCGCACGGCGACAGCCGTCAACACCTCGCTGGGCAGCAGCAACACCGCCCCGATGACCTCCACCACGCTCGTCTCCAGCGCGCGCGGAGAGATGGAGCGACAGAACTCCACCGACGACGGCGTCCTCGGTAGCATCGACGGCACGACCATGACGCTCCCCACGCTTGTGCCCGTCGCCTCCGCGAGCTCGCCCGTCGTCGATCGCAGCGCCGCGGGCTTCCCGGCGCCCGGCAGTACCGGCAGCACTCGTGCACTCCCACCGCATCCGCATCGCCCAGTGCGTGGTCGACCTGCCGGCGGTCGCAGCGCGCTGTCCGCGGCGGGCGCGATGCACTCGCTCGCGAAGCCCACCGCGTCCAGCAGCGTCACCAGCGCCGCCGCCGCCAGCGCGACGGCGATGTGGGTGGAGCCGTTGGCGACGGCCATGACCAGTCTGGACGATCTGATGCGCGCCGAGGACGCGCCGAGGCCGCTCATGGCGCCGCTCACCACGTCACAGATGCGCGACGACGACGGCGGCGATGTCGATGACGACTACCCGGACAGCAGCAGCATCCCCACGGTGGACTTGCCCGCTGGTGGTGGCGATGTGGGCGTCGGGCATCAGCACGGCAGCACCAATCGCTTGCTCCCGTCGTCCACCGTGCTCGCCAGCTCCATCTGCAGCGCGGCCACGCTGCCGCCGGGCAAGGCCGACTCCAGCAACAGCCTCAAGCGTCGTGGCCGCACTGGGCAGCGTGCCTTCCCGCGCGCCTCACGCACGGAGAGCTCCTTTGGCCAGCAGTCCGAGTTGCAGCTCCAGTACAGCGTGTACGACGACGACGATGACGGCGAGGAGGACGACGTGGAGGGTCCACAGAGCACGGTCGGGTCCCACAGCCGCCGAGCATCCTTCTCGAACACGGTGATGCTCGGCTCGCCGTCGGACACCATCAAGCCCGTGTGCAGTCAGCGCGACATGTCCTCGCTGGCCTCCTCGTCCACGGCGGCGGCGACGAGTCGACGGGACTCGAGCTCGCTGGTCGTGCCTCGCGGCGTGGCCATGAGTCGGATGTCCAATGCCGGCAGCAAGGACGCCGATGACAGCAGCAACAGCGGGATGCTCGCGCTGGCCGGCGGCTCCTCGTCGAGCGTGCCAAGCTCGCTGACGAGCGCCACGCCAGGCAGCGGACGCCTCGGCCGGCAGGGCGGGAGCGGTGAGTTGGACATGCCCAAAGAAGCTTTGCGGCACACATCGGGCTTGTCCGTCGCTGTCCCACCCGTCCTGGCCAGGGAGCGGCGCTTGTCGTCGGTGGCGGCAAACTCATCGACCACGACGAACACCACCACCACGGCGGGCACGGAGGCCGACGGAGAGTGGACGGCGCTGCCGCTCAACTCGGTCGAGACGGACACCTTCCTGAACTCTCACCACTCGCACCCATCCTCCTTCACTACCGCCGGTCATCTGGCCACGAACACCGTCACAGAAACGGACTTGCCCATGTCGCCCATGCTGGCTGTGCTCGGTCGCACGGCGTCGTCCTTCCGTGGGGGCCACGTGCCGGCGCAGCCACCTGGCACGCTCACGTCCATCCTTGTGGGCAGCTCACTCGTACGGCCTTCATCGGAGCGCGCGTTGGGCGGCGTGCCGACCAGCTCCACCAGCCCCACCACCGGTGATGCCGCGCACGAACTGCGCAACTCGTTCCCTCATCGCTTGGCCAGCGTGCAAGACAGCCCGTCCTCGGAGCCGCTGATCCAGTTTTTCAACGTGGGGGAGAAGGAGGTCAAAGAGACGCCCATGGACGGCCGCGACAGCCTTGTGGGCACAGCGAACAACTCGGGAAGCGGGCCAGACACGGTGCCCAGTGCCGGCCGCCCCAGCAGCCACGGCGGCACGGCAAGCAACACCAACAACAACACTAACAATAACAAGATCACTGGCAGCGCCACCCATCGCGGTGTCACTCCGTCCTTTGTGGACGAGGCGCCCGCCGCCGATCTGTCCACCGCAAATGCCGAGTTCTCCCCGCACGGGTTTCTCAGCAGTTCGGGTGGTGGTGGTGGTGGTGGCGGCGGCGGGACGGGTGCCCTCACACACTCCATGAGTCTCATCTCGCGCGCCTCGCTCTACTGCCCCGCCTTCCCGGACGTCTTTATGAACTCGGGCACCTCCGTCAACAGCTGGCGCACGAGCCCATCGGGTGGGGCCCCATTGCGTCCGAGCTCGCAGCCCTTTGGCACGAGTGGACACGCCGAGGGCATCGGCATTCGCTTCGGCCACGCCGGCAGTGTGCAAGGCAGCAGCAACCAGAGCAACCACAACAACACCACCATCAGCGCCACAGACGGTGCGCAGCTCTCCGATGGCTTCTCACGCCCGGGAAGCTCGCCGAGCTACCTCCACCGCCGCGAGGACGACTTCAAGCTCGAGTCACAGAACAGCCTGTCCCTGACCGCGCTGGGTCGTGCGCTGCTGCAGTGCACGTCGCCGACCGGCTCACCCTATCAGCTCCCCGCCCACGGGGAGGCCGATTGGCTTGGTGCCGCTATGCGCGACGATGTGCAGCACGGCACCGTGCCGCCACTGTTTGTCGGTCAGGGGCAGGTCATGGTCGACTACATGGTGGCCTGGCAGAAGCGGCAGCAGCAGCAGCAGCCGCAGCAGCCACAAAACAACCCAGGACGCGCTACACCAGCGACCACGTCGAGCAGCATCAGCGCGACACCGCACGAGGGGGTGTGGCAGCCGACGCCTGGGTTCCCGTTCGCGGTCACCACACCGGCCGAGCGTGCCGCCCACGGCACGCGGGCGTACAGTCTCTTCAGCAACGCCACCACCTCGCACGAAAAGGCCGACGACGACCCGTGGCTGCTTTCCCCACGTCAGGCCACCGTGCCGATCGACGACCTGCCCCCCTACTCGGTGGACATGGAGGCTGCCCAGGAGATGCTGAACAGGTGGAAGAGCTTCCCCAGCCCCACTCAGGCACTGTCCCCCACCGTCTCCGCGGAAGACGAGTACCCCGCCGGACTGACCGCGCAGGTGAGCAAACTCATGCGCGCGGTGCCGTGCACGTCCTCCCCCACCGCCCTCACCTCACCGACGGCCGCGTCCGCAGGCCGTGCGACCGATGCGAAGGCCTACGCCGCCGGCGCACCAAAGCGTGGCGGCAACGGCTTCCACAGTGTGCTCGCGCAGGCCGCCTCGGAGACAGACGGCTCCGGCTCCGGCTCCTTCTCCCCGGGCTCGCTTCTGGCGGCACTCGGGATCAGTGGCGCCGTACCAGACGGTCGCGCGAGCGGCAGCGGCAGCGGCAGCGGCGGCACGACCTCGAGCAGCGCGGGCAGTGGCGCGCGTGGAAACGGCTTCTTCTCGCTGCTCACACTGAGCACGAGTGGTGGCGGCGGCGTGGCCGCCAGCGCGAACGACTGGCGCGTCGGCAGCAGCAGCGGTGTGAACTGGCACAGCGGCGTGCTGGGCAACTCGACCTCACATGGGGCTCGCGACATCAGCACTGCCAGCATCAGCGCCACGACCACGACGGTGGCGAACCACAGCAGCAGCGCACCAGGCAACGCCAACGCCAGCAGCACGAGCACCACCGCCACCACCACCACCACCGCGGCCGCTCGGCGTCAACGGCATAGTAGCAGCAGCAGCAGTAGCAGCAGCCGCCCCACGCTGCAGGCGCTCGGCCGTCTCGGCACCAGCTTCAAGAGCGGCCTGAGCAACACAACGGGCACCACCAGCACCGGGACCTCCGTGTACGGTTTTCAACGCACCGCGCAATGGCCGAACCCGACGCGTGGCAGTGCCTCCTCGACGACAAACGGCGGCCCCAGCGCGAGCTCGACCCTCACGACGGTGCTTTCCCCGCCGGAGAGCAAGGGCCTGAAGGTCACCGGCACCAGCGTGCACGCGCTCGACAGTACCAACGACAACAACAACACCACCAACAACAACACCGCCAGCACCGCCACTACCGGCGCCGGGAGCGGGCGAGGCACGCCACCGCCTCTGCAGGCGGCCCCACCGGCCAAGCGCTCTTTTCAAAAGCGCCAGACCGACAAGGCGCGCATCGGCAGTGCCGCGGGCGCGGGGCCGCCGAGTCGACGCAGCGGTGCGATCGTGCAGCTGCGCGAACCATCACCGAGCGGCGCGGCCGTGCTCAATGTGATGGGCCTGCCTGCGCCTCTGGAAGGTGGCGCACTCGGCTCCGCTGCCCCCACCACCGCCGCCGCCGCCCTTGCTGGCGCCGCCCCACCACTGACAGCCGCGGGCCTTGACGGGAGTCTCAAGGGCCGCAGTACGTCGGCCAGCAGCGCGGCAGCCGTCAGCACCACCGCCGCACGCGCCGCGCTCATGCCAACCAGCCGCGGCTACGCGGGCGGCCGGGAGAAGAAGAGCCGTACCAGCACCAGCAGCACGGCGGACAGCGAGGCGTCGTCGCTCGCCAAGGCGGCGCAGGTCGCCAGCGTGGGGAGCATCTCTGGCAGCGACGCGGGCAGCACGGATGCACCGTCCCCCTTGACGGCCGAGGTGCCTTCTCCCAACTATGGCCACTCGGGCAAGCCGCGTCGCACGACAGGCCGCAGCACCAGCGTGCACTCCACGCGCAGCACACCGAGCGTGAACAGCGCCAACAACAGCGTCTCATCGCCGCGACTTGGTGCGAGCACCGGTCGCGCGCGTCTGAACTCCACCAGCGGCGTCGACAGCGATGCCCCGGCCGGCGAGGTGGATGCACTGCATCTGCGTAGTGCGCGTCCCTCGGTCTCGCGCTTCACGACGACGACGATCAGCGTCCACGCACCGCCGTCTGTGATGGTGACCAATGCCCCTGCGTCGACACTCAACGACAGCGTGGGGGACGTGGGGGGCGCCGGCACGACCGGTCTGACGCTTCAGACGCTGCGCGCGCAGCAGTGCGAGGACGAGGCCATGACCCCGCCCTTGCACGATGTCTACGCGGCTATGAACCCCAACTTCACCGGTACCATGAACACTCTCATGAGCTTCATGTCCCCAGAAGACCGTTCCCCGGACTTCTTGATGGCGGCGAGCGAGCCCCACTCACTGCTGCTCTCACAGACCCCGATGGAGGCGAACAGCGCCGTCGCACGCACCCCCACCCTCATCCCCACCGTGGCGCTCAAGACTGTGGCGAACGACAGCTTGCTCAACACAGCCGACGCGCCCGCGCTGGTGCCCACCTGCGCCACCACCGCAGCGGCCTGGAGGGAGGAGGACGGCCCTCCACCGGCGAGCGACAATCCTCTCTGGATCACAGACTCGCCGGACACGTCGTCGCTGCGCTTCCGCAGCCCGGACGTGAAAAGCGAGACTAGCACGCACACCTCCTCTGAGCAGCCCGTGCGGCACGGTGTGCTCTCGCCCCCGACGGTGGAGAGCTCCGACCCGCTGCACAACGCCATCACCGGTGGTCACGACTGCCTGCTCTCGTCCCCGGCGGCCAACTTCAATCCGTGGTTGGGCGGCGATCCTCCGCTGAGCACCGGCGACCCTAGCCACCCGAATGGCTCGACGTCGGCCACCACGGCCATGGCGACAAGGACGTCACCAACCACAAAGAGCTTGTCCCGTCCGCAGGATTTGGGGGACGCCCCTTCGATCGAAGCATCGCGCGGGCTCCTGGCGACGACGTCGGCGGGAAGTGTGCCGGCTCCTCCACAGGTCCCCCCGCCGCCCCCGTCGGCGACCACACTGGGCCTCATGAGGAGCTCGCTGACGCCCGTGTCTGCCGCGCTGGTCACCGCGAGCGCGCGCCAGTCTGTTGGCCAGAACGACTTCTCGGCTATGCTGCACAAGTTTAACGGCCCTGCCGGCGTCAACGACTCGAGCGTGTTTGGCGACCTCTTGCCGTCCGTGTACCTCGGAGTGGGGGCATCCGTGAGCTCCGTGTGTCTCCAGCCGCCGGCCTCGCCGTCCGATCAGGACGTCGGCCCGTTGCCCGCGAGCGCCACCGCACCAAGCTTTCCGGCAAGCCTGTCGACGTCGAGCCTGCTGCGCACGATTGGCAGTGCGAGCATCACGACGACGGCGACATCAGCCCAGCCGCCGCCCTCCCACAGCAGCGATCGCACCTTTGCCTGGCGCTCCGTCGGCAATCACAGCAGCAGCAGCACCGGCGCCGGTGCCGGGACGATCGTGCCACCTGCCGTGGCGACGATGGCGTTCCCGACGCCACTGCAGATGACGTTCCGCAATGAGGACACGCCCGGCGCCCACAGCATGTCGCGCCACGGCGCCGGCGACGGCGGTCTCGTGGCCTCTGTGGCCGAGCAGAGCCTGTCGTCGGTGATCCCGAGCTTCTTGTACGCGCCGCGTGAGCTGCAAGCAGAGCTGCAGGCGCGCGGCTGGAGCACGGTGCTGCGCAGCCTCGGCGGTCTCGGCGCCGACACCCGTCGTGCGCGCCACCGCCGAATGAGCGACGGCAGCACGAACACGACAGTGGCGACCGGCTCCTTGAGCATCTCGTCCAGTCAGCGTGGGACGAGCTTGACCGAGCCGCTGAGCCCCGACGCGGCTGCTGCCCCGGAGAGCACGGTGCTCGCCATGAAGGCGACGAACCTGCGCGATCTGCTCGGCCTCGAGCCCGTGCTGACGCGCGACGGCGACCAGCTACGCGGCGGGACCTCGCGACCAAGCTCCGGTGCCGCCCGTGGGGCCGGACGTCGTCGTCTCCACACCACCACCACCATGGGCACCCACAGCCGCGAGCAGTCCGGCATCCTCATTGGCGGCTCTCGCCCGGGCACCTCCTCGGTGGTGGATGAGGCCGCCTCCCTGCAGCCAGCCTCGCGCGCTGGCGTATCAGGCCTCGCCGCACCGGTCGGTCGCCTGCGCAGCGGCAGTGGTGGTGGTGGCGCGGTAGAGGAGGATCACACGACGTCGCAGTACCTGCAGCTGCCGAACCGCCGCACCTTCTCGCGCGGACAGACGACCGGCGTGCGTGCGAGTGGGGGCAGTGTGGCCAGCGGCATGAGCAACAGTAGCTTCACCAGCAGCGTGCTCCTCCACTCCGACTTTAATTGGAAGAGCGACGAGCACGTCCCGGCGACGATCGACACGACTACCACCGCCGTGGCAAGCCACAGCCCTGGCGCCAGGCGGGTCCTTCGAGGTCCTCTCGATGAACGGGTCCTGCTGGCGGGTAGTGCCGGTGGGGCTGGTGGTGGGGCGTCGACAATCTCACCCGTGACCAGCCCCAGCGCGCTCCCGTCCGGTGTACCAGCCCTGCGCGGTATGGGCGGTGGGGTGACGACGGCCGCGACAGGCACGGACGCGCTGTCCATGTCGGCCTCGCACGCCGCACGCGATGGCAGGCACGGGCTGTTACTTGTGACGCCCACCGGCCACGGCACGCGGGGCACGAGCGGTGGCGGCGGCGGTGCGTTTGGCCACCTCGCCCCTACATTTCGCGACACGGCCGAGATCTCGTTGCGGTCGGGCGCCATCACGCCCGAGGCATCGCCGCCGCCGAGCATGGCCGTGCCGTCACCGAGCCTCGATGAACCGAATCTGCTGTGGTTGCACACCTTCGGCAGCAGCGCACAGAATGACATGGTCGTCATCACCACCCCTGCTCAGAGCGCCACTGCCCGCCTGCGTGCGGAGCCGTCGGACGCGTACAGCAGCACCGTCAGCGACGCACCCGATCGGCAGGTCGACGTGGACAGCTTCATCGCCCCCATGACGGCGTCTTCGTCCGCCACCGAGGATCGCTCCGCGCGCGCGGCGGCGGTGCCGAGCGCGCCCGGCTCCCCCACAAGCCCCTTGACGACCGCCAGCGCCGCCGGCTCGCCGCACGTGGGAGCTCGCAAGGGGGCCAAGGTCACGTCGGGCCGCAAGTCCCGCACGACCAGCACCGGCACGCGGCGCGTGAGCAACAAGGTGTACCGACGACGAAGCGGCAGCGGGGCGGGCGTCTCCTCCCCAAAGTTGCGTGCCCCGAGCAGCGGTGGCAGCGGGCGTGAGGCCGCGGTGTCGGAGCTGGCGGTCGAGCAGGCCGCCACGGCGCTCGGGGACGCTGGCGTGACCGGCACCGGCGCGCGGCTGCATCGGTCTAGCGGGCCGCACGCCGTTAACCTGCTCCTCTCGCCGCCGTTTACCCCGTTTGGCGACCCTGTCTCCACCTCCGTGGCCGCGGGCGTACCCGCTTCCATCATCATCGCCGCCACCGGCGCCGGCAGCTCATCACCGACGCTGCTGCCCTCGCGGCGGAACTCGTCCATCTCGACGTCGCCGATGGCGCACAGCCCGTTGATGCTGGACGGCGAGGCACAGCGCCTGCGCCTGGTGCCGCCGCCGGCCGCGCCATCAAACACGCTCAATCCGCGGGTCTCTCTGGGACGCGACAGTGCACCGCCGGCCCCGAGCCTCGCGCTGCAGATCCGCACGGACACGACGGGCGGTGGGGATGGGGGCGAGGACGACAGGCACACGCCTGTGGCGCCGCGGCTTGTGTCGCCGACGACGAGCCTGACGACCCCTATGGGTGAGCGGGACGACCATGCACTCGTCCACACGGACAGTTGGATGGCTGCGGAGACGCCGCGCTCGCACAGCAGCGGTTCGCTGAGCATGCCGATGCTCATTCTTGAGCGCAGCGACAAGGGTGAGACGACACTTTCTGGCGGTGCGTCTGGCAGTCGGACATGACCGGAAAGAGAACGCACAAACACAGCCCGCCTTCAATACATATACGACAATGAGCCACTACCACTACAATGCACAAGAACACCAGAACAAATGAACCAATTGTGCCCTGTATACATGTTCATGTTTGATACCTTTTTTCTTCTTTCTTCTTTTGTTTTCTTTTCGCCCATGGCGTTCTCCTTCGGTTATGTTACGAAGTGCTCTCTTTTTTAAAATCGGCGTTCAAATATCTTTTTTTTTCCACTCGCACACGACATACTCGAGAGTGAACACAAGTTCTTCTTGGAACACAGATGTACAGTTCAAGTCACTTTGCGCTGTTTCTTCTATCTTTTTTTTTTCTTTCCATGTCCGCACAACGCTTCACACTGTGTGCGTGTTTTTTTTTGTTTCTTCTTTCTCCGTTCAGTGACTTCAAATGAGACGGACAGCCAAGGTGCCTCTTTTTTTTTTCCTGGTCTCGTTTTTTTTTTTTAAATCCGTCCTGCAAACACACCATTCAATCGTGACTGACATGACAATCATGTGCTATCCTCAAACGCACACATACATCTGCAACGACGCGCTTCCGCAGGTCGACCGGCCTTATTCCTAGCGGTGCCTGTTTTCTTCGTTCTCTTGGGATTTCCTGAGAGCGACTGCCGTGCGCGATGCGCTGAGAGAATCGCGTTCCCCCCACTCTGCTCCCAATTCGAACCGATCGTCAAGCATACACAACATTCGAATCGTTCTTCTTCTTCTTCTTCTTCTTCTTGTTCTTCTCCACCTAATCTACTACTTTCCAACCTCTACACCCCCTTTTTTGTTGTTGTAACTCACCGGGGTATTTGGTTTGTTCCACACGTACTTGCACACTACACTCCCCACGCCATCAACAGTTTACGGACAAACACGTGCACGCGTACTTCAGCAACAAGTGCCAACTATCTTTGCTTTCGGTTCTCTTTCTTCTGCTGCGGTAAGGTAACACTCTCGCCTTTCTTTTCCTTGTTGACTGTCATTACTTTTCTTTCTTTCTATCTATCTTCTGCGATATTGTTGCTTTTATCCTTTAACCTTTACTCTTTTCACCCCCTTGTTTTTAGCGTCCCCTTTTCTCTTTTTCCTCCCTTTTTGGCAGCAAGAGAAGACTAAACCACACCAGGACGTCCACAATCCAATCTGCCTCGACCTTTCATTATTTCGTTTCTCCGTCTTTCTTCACCTTTGTGGTCCTCCTCTTTTTGGTTTCCTCCTTTTTCCTTTTCTTCTTCTTCTTCCGTGAAGTCCATCCCAACCAACCATGGGCTTTTCGTGCAACATGTGCGGCCCCTCCAAAAAGGAGGCCACCGGCGTTGCCCCCCGCTCACCCTACGCGCCGTCGTCGTCCGCGCCGAGACAGGCCCGCACGGCGGCCGTCGCAGTGCCCTCGCCGTCACCCCCCGCACGTCAAACCACCCCCCAGCTGGCGACCCCGGTAAAGGACACCATCATGGGCAGCGTGGACCCGGCCGACCATCATCGCGATCAAGCTTTGGCACCCCAGTCCGTGGCACCCGCTCACCACGCTCTGTCCCTGTCCAGCGGCCCGTCGGCTGACGTGACACCGCCCATGACCCCCAACTCGATCATTGCACCGCGATCGGCCTCGGTCGGCAAGGCCTCCGCCGGCGATGGCGCCAACTACCGTGAATCCGACTACGCTGTCGGACGGGCCCCGGTGAGTGCAGAGACGCGTCCTTCAGCTGCTCACTACGGCAGTGCCACAAACCCGCTCGCGCACGGCAGCACCACGGTGCAGCAGGTACCGAACTCGTCGATGCCGCCGTCGATGGCGTCGGTGGCGGCACGACCCACCACCACCACCACCGTGGCCGCGTCCATGCCTGTCCGGCCTACTGGCACTGCGTTCCGCGAACAGGGCGTGCTGCCCGTCGAGCCGAGCGTCGCCCGCCCCGCCCCCGTCGCCGCCACAGCTCCCCTCGTGCCGACCTCAACGACGCATCAGCAGACCTCGCAGATGCCGAGCACACGCACGGTCCCCAGTCGCACGCTGCCCAGTCACGCCGCACCGCCGGCTTTCAACGGCACGACGACGGCGTCGACCTCGTCGAAGCCTCTCACGCCGACGGTGCCCACCGCGCAGTCCATGCTGCAGCCGCGACAGATGGCACCAATCTCGCCACGAGGGCCGACGACCCGCGTAGCCCAGTCCACACCGGCCCCGCGCACCGCACAGACGGGCACCGTGACCTGCACGTACTCGACGACGAAGCCCATCGCCACTCACCTGTACAGCATGCCGCGTCGCGGGCAAGCGTCACCGTCGGCGGCGCAGGCCGCGGAGATGTTCGCACCACTGGCGGCGGTGCAGCCAGACCTGCAGCCCGGACTGCGCACCCCGCTCCTCCACAACCACTACGCCAGCAGCAGCACCAACAGCATCCGTGGAGGTAGTCTGTCAGGGGAGGCGATGGCGCCCATGACGACCTCCGCGGCGACGGCCTCGCCTTCCACCGCGATGGCCACCACGTCGTCACGCCTGGGCTCGCGGGCATCGGTGCCGGCGATCTCGCAGGTGCAGACAACCGCCTCCGTCTCCGCCGCCTCGCGCGCCGCCCGCGCGGCCTCGCTCCCTGTCGCCCACACGACCATGGGGCAGAGCCAGCTCCGCGAGCAGACCTCCGCGGTGCCGCAGAGAACGGCCCCGGTCGTCGGCTACCAGCGGTCCGCCGCCCCCGTCGCCGGCACTGTCATGGCCTCGCACACAGAGAACCGCTCGACCAAGTTGCCCGAGGTGCAGACGCTGGGCTCGGCGCGGGCACTCTACACGGAGGCCTCTTCTCGCGCGAATCCGTCCGCCGTGGAGGCACGCGAGCACGAGGCGGGCGACGACCCCGCTGCCGTTCAGTGGGCTTCGGCGACGCGCCACGGCGTGCTCCCGGCTGGTCACTCGGCGCTCGTCCCCAAGTCACCGACCGGCAGTCGCGCGAGCTCGTCGATGCCGGTCTCTCAGACCGCCTCCACGCAGTACAGCACGGCACCGATTGAAGTCGCGAGCGTGCCCTCGGCCCCAGTTTCACAGCGCCGGCCGCACTCGCCCGGACACCCGGACAACGACGCGCACAACACGGTCACAGCGACGCTCATGGAGCGCTCCTTTCCCGGCTCGCACACGCCGAGCATGTGCTCTGGTGTCTCCCAGGATATCTGGATCGACGCGTCCAGCACGCAGACCACGCGCGTGCACGATCAACGCAGCCTCCAGAGCGGCGGCACCGCGACCGGCACGGCAAGCCAGCATCCCACGTCGCCTCCGATCGCGGCGGCGGCGGCGGCGGCCTACCCCTCGCCAGAAAGCCGCCCGAGCACGGCCAAGTTCACAGATGGGCAGCAGACCGGCAGTCAAATGGCCCCGCGCGGCCTGGCACTCGCACACGGCAACGGCCCGCTGTACAACGTGGCGGCGGCGGGGCACGCCGCCTCCGAGACGGCCCGAGCCGCGCCCGGGCTCTCCCCCTTGGCAACGCTGCCACCGGCGCTCGCCTCTCGTCCGCCTCTCTCGTCCACTCCATCGGCCGCGGCGGCGCCGTCGGGCATGTTGTCGCCGATGGACGCGAGCGGGTTCTCGCACAGCGCGAATGATCACGAGGACTTGATGTCACCCATCACGCCGCCCTACGCGTCAGTGGCGACGCGGACCCCGAGCGAGGGGACGCCGATCATGCGCATGCCTCCCCCTCATCTCCGTGGCTCGCTGCCGAACAGTCCGATGCCTCAGAAGGCACCGACGGCATAATGGCGGCTGTGTGCCCCCTCTCTGTCCTCTGTCTTTTTTTTTTCTTGGTTGCCTTTGCTTTTTTCTCCGTTCTCTCTCTCCTTGACTGAAAGAAGATAGACGTGTGTGTGTGTGTGTGTGTGTGTGTGCACAAGATGGCACACCTATCAGAGGCTGAAAAGTAGGACATTCACACACGCGTAAAAAAAAATACTGGGAGAATGAGCACGAGTATTTGTTCTTTTCTTTTCTTTGTTGTGGTCGCAAGTGTGATACTTTCATCTATCGGCATACTCTGTAGAATAAGAATGTCGAACACTAAAAAGATCCGAAAGAGTTGTCCGTTGCACCTCACCTCTCTGTTTCCTGTTTGGTGATTGCTGTTGTTTGGTGTTTGCCCTCGCTTCTCAGCACCCTGTTTCTCCCCTCTTTTCACCTTCCTTTTTTTTTTTCGCATTTGCTCCGTCTTGAGTCTCACAGACAGCTGCGTGTGTATGTGAGGGCATCCTGTGGCTTTTTCTGTGAGCGTGTCTGGGGATGCATGTGCCCTGGCACATCAGATTTCCCAACACTTCAAGACATGCATATACGTTTTTTAAAAGTATTCTAATTTCATCTCGTGGCTTTAATTTATTCGTTTTCATCCGTCTGTGAAAAAAACAAAAAAAGAAGTAGAAATTGAAACACTGCCCTTTGCCCATTCTTTAAAAAAAAAAAAATAAGCAACTGGTCATCAACCTTCCCCATATTGTGCGTCACTTTGCACAAGTTCTTTTTTTTCTTTTGTCATCAAGCTACTCGTTTTATTTCCCCACCTTGTAGAGTCTGTTCTTGTCAATTTGAAAAGGATTTTAACGCCTCTAACTTCACAAGACTTTGCCATTGCCCACAAGGCCATCGTCCTTCTTCCTATATTCTTTTTACTTTGAGATTTTTTTGCTTGGGACGCTTGTCTTTTTTTTTCATTTCCGTTCTTTCTCTTTCTTTCTTTCTCTCTTTCTCTTTCCTCTTGTTGGTTCAAGCTTTAATCAGTTCTCTTGCTTTCTTTGCGTTGTGCGAAGCAGTTCACACAACAGCATGAAACACAGACACTGATACAAAAATACCATGACGAGAGGGAAGCAAACATGGTGAGTGTTGCCGAGGACACAGCATCACTGGACATGTGTCGTGCTCACGTGCTTCCGACCGCAGCACTGCCGACCCACCGACTTCCTGACTTGATTCATGTTCATGCCCGCCTTTTTCTTTATGCTGCACGTTTGCATGTTGCACACACAAACACGTTGACGCTTTCGTCACGGATCATCAACCACAACACGCATCACTCTTATTTCCCGCCTCCGACTCTCTCTCTCTTTCTCTCTCACTCTCTTGCCTCATTTCTCTCGAGGAAACCACTGGCTATCCGAAGAACGTGAATACACGAAAAACAAAACCCCCAAGCAAAAAAAAAAAAGGAAGGGAAGTCAGCAAAAGACAACAACAGCACACACGCGCCGAACCCCCTAAAAGGGAGAACGCAAAGGCCCACAACCTTGTACTCTGCATCTTGTGGCTTACTTCGCAGAGGTTTGCACGCACACACTTACAGCTGATTGTGGTGTGTGCAGGACAAGAAAGAAAACAGCACATACGTACATACGGAACATGAGCGCGCCTGCTGAAGCTGCCACTCCCTCGTGGGGCTCACCAGGCTCCGCACGTCAAAGTCGCCGCCAAAGCGCCAACGCCGGCATCACATTTATGGCCGAGGAGGACTGCTCCACGCCACCCTACATCCTCTCCCCCGTATCCACGACACGTCGATCGAGCAGCGAGGCCAGCGGTGGTCTGAGGCCGCCGCCGCACGACCCGCGCGGTTTCTTGGCGCGCTTTCAATCGAACATTCAGCAACTGTCGGTGCCGGAGACCGAAGTCGCGGTGACGTGTGCGCCGCCCGCCGAGGCTGGCACGACCCTGCCGGCGGCCTCGCCCAGCCCACAGCACGCGACTACCCGTGAGGCAGCCGCACCGGTCGCCCCAACTTCTCCGCTCGGCAGCATTCACGCGACCATCTGGACCGCCAGCATCACCTCGCCACTCGGACCGGCGACCGCTGCCGCGGTGTCCATGGCCAGCGCCAGTCGCCGCTCAAGCCTGCATCGTGCCGGGCCGCCCGCTGGCGTCCTTCAGGACCCTCAAGGGCG
This sequence comes from Wallacemonas sp. Wsd, assembly GCA_030849645.1. Classification (NCBI taxonomy): domain Eukaryota; phylum Euglenozoa; class Kinetoplastea; order Trypanosomatida; family Trypanosomatidae; genus Wallacemonas; species Wallacemonas sp. Wsd. The sequence continues at coordinate 169,047 of JASANQ010001315.1, forward strand.
GCGTGCAGCCGGTCCGCCGACCTCTGGCCCCGCCGTGGCGACGGCCCCCTCCTCCGTGATGAACAGCACCGCCGGGTCCCCCTTGACGAGCACCTCGACCACGCGTCTGGCGGGCCCACCGGCAACCGCGCGCGCCACGCTGGCCGCGTCACGCACGTGGCTCAGCCCGGCACCAGCCGTGTCCTCAAAGACCGAGATGAACGCGGAGGTGTTCTCGGCCTCGCTGCTGCCCGCGACGCGCTTTCTGCAGCACACGGCACGCAAACAAGAGGAGCAGCAGGCGGAGGGGGTGCTGGGTGCGGAGGGTGGTCTAGTTGGTGCAGGCGGCGGTGCGGGTCTTCGCCGTGCTACGCGACGGAGCCTCGCTGTCAGCACAGACGGCAACAGCACCGCGGCCGGCAAGCCTGTCTCCGCGGCCCTCACGCTGCTTGAGCAGAGTGGCGCCGACGACGCGACGGCTCTGCATCGCCAGCGCGAGCGGAACAACTACTTCATTCGCAAGCACATGCAGAACGTCGAGGCGGCGCGCGAGTCGCAGCAGGAACTGAAGTCGTTTGAGCGCACACTCCGCCAGATGGAGGACCGCAACACCGCCACCGTCCGCCGCCATCGACTCCACCGGAAAGCCGATCGTGGCGCGGCGGGCGGCAGTGCGGAGGTCTCCGCCATGACCCGCTACGGCGGCGACCTGAGTGGACAGGGTGACGCCGCGAATGACTACGAGGGCGGTGACGACGATGCCTTTGAGGATGACGAGGACGCCTTGGACGACGGCGACGACGAGGAGGCGACCCACCACGCCAGCAATCGCGCGGCAACAGACCGCACACTGCGCGAGGCCGCGGAGAGCTGGGCGGCTGTGCAGCGCCTGCAGGTGGAGAACCCGCACATTACGCAGACCCTCCAGCACGAGGTCCGCGCCAGCCAGGCGAGGCTCACGAGCAGTCGCACCAACCGCGTGGGCACGGCTCGTAATCGCGCGGAAGCGCCGGACAGTGACAGGACGCCAAGTGCGACTTTTCCGCCGCACGCGTCTCGCCACCCGCGCGTGATGGACGAACCGGCAGAGATTAACTGGGGCACAGAGGATCAGGCCACCACACCAGGCCGCGCGAGCCCGCCGTGGACAGCGCTCACGACGACGACGTCTGTGTCGCCGCCTCAGACAGCCGGGTCGCTGGTGGATGCACCGTCGCCGATGCGCGCACCATCATCTCAGACCCTCGTGCTCGCCGACGCGGTCATTGACGACTACCTCGGGGCGGCTGGGGCGGGACTGCGCAACATGGGCAAGCCGCGTGGCGACGGCACTATTGTGCGCTCGATGGAGGAGCAGCTGCAGGTGCTGCTCGAGTACGGCAACGGGGCCTCTGTGTACCAGGGCACGCAAGGCGGTGCGAGCGGGGCGTTGCCCAAGCTCAAGGCCGCGACGAAGACGAAGCGCAAAGCCGTGCAGCGGGCCAACTCGACCTCGGTGGTGGTGGTGGAGGCCGGCACCCCGCTGCCCGCTGTCTCGCCCATCAAGGCCACGTCGTCAACGCCGCCCCCACGCGGCACCTCCTCTCCACCGATTCGGGTGCCCCCCGGGCCCGACAACAGCCATTCCCACACGCACGTCGACAATAACGACAACCACGACAACAACGCCATCAGCAGTCTGCACGCCATGGTGCATGGGGACGAGCCGCCGCCTGCCCTTCCCCTTGGCAAGGGTCAGAAGCGCGTGACTTTTTCGCAGCCGGCGCCGTTAGGCGAGCTCCCCCACATCCCCTCGCATCCTCGCGCCTCGACGACCACGGCGGCCGACACGCGCGAGGAGGTCGGCGCGGAGAGCTCGTCGCTGGTCTTCGCGTCCGAGGTGCCGCCAGCGACGGCGGCGGCTTCAGTGGGCAGAGGCTCCACGGACGCTACCGCGCCGACCACCACAGCGGCGACAGAGGCGGCGGCGGCGAAGTCACGCAAGCGCTTCAAGCGCGCAACCAAGGGCCATGAGCCGCTCCCCGTTGCACTCGGTGTGGCGAACCGCTCGGCCGCTCTCTTGCAGCACGAGATGCTCACCGGCCGCCGTCGCAACCTCGAAATGGAGGTGAGCAAGGCGAGCGACTTGACCCGATCGGTGAAGCTTCTGTCGCAGCTGCACCCGCTGCGCGAGGAGCTGCTGAGACGGGACGCGACCAACAAGTACCAGACCAATCCACCAGAGACGTGGGAAACGTTGTACGATACGGCCCGGGGAGACAGCGGCCCGGCACAGGCTGGCGACACGCTCCCGCTGCTCACGTGCGCGACGCCCACCATGTCGACGGCGCGTGCGGATCTGGACCTGGCGACGGTCAAGGGGGCGGAGCTGCCGCCGTGGGCCACGCCGCAGCAGGTGCTCGACGCGCACCAGAAGATCATCCTTGGCCGCGCCGTCACCATCGACGCCCGCGATCGTCGCGAGGCGCGACTGCTGTACGTGGACGTGCTCCGCGTCATGTGCACGGAACGGGTGCCGGCGGAGCTGCAGCCCGCCCTCCTCACCACGCTCGCGCACGCGCGGCAGTTGCTCGCGGAGACGCCCGATCAGCAGAACTTCACCGGCTTCAAGGCGGCCGTGACGACGCACATACCCAACCAGCAGCTCGTCGCGTGGCCTGTGCAGGAAGTGCTGCAGCACCTCGCCACTCTCTTCCGCGTGCCGAACCACCTGTACAAGGACTGGCTCGGCAATGTGTTTGTGCAACTCGGCAATCGTCACGACTATGAGGCGCGCTTCCGCGTGGTCGACCGCACCATCAAGAACCGCGAGCTCCCCCAGGAGGCGAACGTGCGCCTCACACTGCACCTCTGCCGGCGTCTGCCGCGCGTGCTGATGCTGCCGAGCGCGACTCCGGTGTCGCCAGGCCGCACGAACGGCGCGGGCGGCGGACTGTCCGCGTGGGTCACGCCCGCGACGGCGGAGTCCCCGCTCAGCGACGGCGGCGACCACCGACCGAAACTCGACGCCAGCACGTCGACGAGCCTGGGCCTCTCCGACCTGGCCGCGTTCACACGCCCCGACAGCAACGGCGTCAATCCTTTCTCGCCCATGACGTCGGCGAGCTCGCCTAACACCGCGACCGGCGCCGCCACGGGCGGGGGGCTCTCTGGTCCCCACGAGTACGCCATTCGCATGCAGGCGGAGAGGCAGACGGTGACGTCCTCGGCGGTGCCGGCCGGAGCCCACGCGGGGGCGAACAGCATGAGCCCGGGGCGTGAGGGCAGCCTCGCCACCGCGGCCGGTGGTGGGGCCGGCGCGGGGCCGGTCGGCGCGTCGAAGCGCACGGTGAACTTTGCCGACCAAACCTTCAAGGTGCATCTGTACGACACCGCCTCACAGATTCGGCTCACGCTGCTGCAGGACGGCCAGCCCATCGCGGAGGGCCGCTTCACTGTCCAGCGGTACGGCAACGGACGGGCGACGCAGCTGTGGCTGCCGCTGCAGGTCTGCCCCGGCGCGACCTTGGCCTCGGGCAACTCGGGTGCGGATGGACGGAACACGGAGCTGAAACTCACCGTGGAAGTGTTGCACGACAAGCACTCGACCACCACCGTGTCTTGAAAAGGAGACTTGCTGTCCTCCTCCACTTTCTGAACCTGTTCTCCCCCTTTTCCGTGTGTTTCTGTGGAACGATGCTCGCTAGCCCCCCCTTTTTTTGTTTTTCCTTGTTCACGCGTCCCTCCGACTAGTCAACGGAGGGAGGTGATGAACGGCGGAATGGCAACATTGATCATGCCGTCTTGATGTAATCTACGCAAAAGTCACCACAACACTGTGGTACACTGTTTCCCGCCTCATCGCTAATGTCCACATACACACTCAATACACAACATATTCACGACAACTATCATCGTAAATGAACGTACTTACTGGAGACAACCGCACAGGTTACAAGCGCCGCACAGCAAACTACATAGAAGACCCATTAAGAGATGCACACTTGCCTTCATTCGGGTATGTCCCAACATTCTCTTACTCAGAGTTGTGCTCCACGTACTCGTGGTTCCACAATGGAAAACGGGAGGACTCCCACTTCACACGCCCTTTTCTCATCCGCTTCCTCCCTCACCCCCTTTCTCACCGTTCTGTCAATTTTGCACACGCCTGCCTCTCGTTATTTTCGTGTTTCTGTTCTGACCCACAACTGACTGGCAGTACACAGACAGACGTTTTGACTTTGCTTGTTCCCGGCGCAGAGCCTGTTGAGACGTGATTCTCTCTTTCTCTCTCTCTTTCTCTGTGGTGCCTCCCCCTTCGCTTCTCAGACACATGCGCCAGTGGCCTTTGGTGCCCGTACCTGCTGCCGGCCACGCGCGTGCCTGGGACCGACTCGTGCAAACTTCTCGCACGGTGTGCCTGCGGCGCCATCGCGTCCTGACAGACACCACGCTCTCAACCCCGCCGTACGCCTCGGGCACCCATGTGCGTGCGCGCCGCAGCCTACACGCCTCGTCACGGGTTCTCTGGATGGCCTGGCGGCCTTCCCACGTGCAGCGCCAAGGCACTCCGACGACCCACACGCCATCCGCGCCGAAGCGCGCGGTGCGCACAGCCAAGCGCGCGGTGTTGCGTGTCTCGGACACCGACAAGGTTGCCGGCGAACTCCACCCTGTCCCCACACAAGCTGCTGCCGCGGTGCCACCACCATCCGTGCCGAACACCACCACTGCCACTGAGCCGGCGGGCCCACACAACCGAGCCGCGTCGACTGCCCGGCCAACACGCGAGACAAGGACCACTCCTCGCCACGCACCCGCGTCACCACACGTGGACTTGCCCGTGTCACCCTTCAAGAGCATGACACCCGCGACCACAGCCTCCGTTTTGAGCTACTTCATCACCCTGCAGCGCATGCACCGCGGCGCACGCAACCGGCCCAGGGTTTTGGTCGCGCTGAGCGGACTGGTCGTGGACACCGTGGTCGAGCTCTGTCTGCGCTTGCCTGAGCTGATCGACACAGACGCACCGGCGGCCGACGCGATCGAGTGGTCAGAGGAACTCGGCGAGCATGTACTGCTCACGACCGCTCTGTACGCCTCTGTGCAACAGGTTCGGCCGGTGCGTCGGCTCACGCGTGCCTGCGCACGACGGCTGGCGGCCGCATCACGCGTGCATGTCAGCGAGGTGACCGACGACGAAGCAGCGGCACGCGTGGCGATGGACGGGCTCGCTCGCCGTGCGCGCTTGGCCGGCCTCTTGATGAGTCAGCAGCGCCAGCGCGAGGAGGAGGACGCGTTTGTGCGCGATGTGCTCGCGGCCCACGACCCGGACAACGCACGCTCCGTGTCCGGCCAGAACACCGTCAACACAGCGGCGCCACAAGCCACGTCGTGCACCGCGGACGAACTTGTCGAGATGGACCCGCGCGACGCGTACCTCTTCTCGGCCCTGCTGCCGTACTTGTACACGGCGCTCGCCCGATTCTGCCAGCGCGCCGTGGCGACGACGCCGTCCGCGGGCATGGAGAGGCAAGAGAAGGAGGCGTTTTCACGCGTCGCGCAGGTGCTGTCGCGCGCTGTGCAGTCCGACCTGATCTGGACTGTGCCCAGTCTGACACGTGAACAGGGCACGGACAGCGACGAACAGACGCACACACAGGCGGCAGCGACGACGACGATGACGGTTGTCGTGTTTGGCCGACGCCGCCCGCGCCGTCCTCTTGGTCGCGATGATGCTGCTGATGATGTTGATGATGACAGCCAATTGGATCGGCTCCACGAGGCGCCTGGCTTCGGCTCCGCGCCTGCCGTGCCTCTGACCCAGTTCCTTGCCGCCACGCACCGCTTCTCGGAGGCGATGCTCGCCGAGCACCACGCAAAGCACGCGCTGCTGCACCAGGCGCCGCACCCAATCAGCGCAGATGGGCAGATCATGCCAGCGCTCGACACACACAGCGAGGACGTCGAGGCTGGCACGTGCGTGCCGCGTGCGCGTGCCGCCTACGGTGATCGAGGCGTCAACTTCCACATTGACGCGGTGCTGCCAGTGCTGCAGCTGCTCCTGAATCATCGCACCTTCGCGTGCCTCTTCTCGCATGAGGAAGGCGAGGAACAAACAGGCACAGTTGGAGGGTCATCCGGCTCGTCGTCGGCGCTGGTGATGTCGGGAAGCGCGAGTGTCTGGAGCCTGCTGCACGTGGCGGTACAGTGGACACCCACACTGCTTTCCTATCAGGTCGCGTCTCTCGCGTCCTTGTACAGTCGCGCGCTGACGGAGGTGCCACCCTCGACGAGCACCACGCCAGATGCTGGCACGGTGCAGACACACATGCTTTTGCACGTGCGACGAGGTCTGCTCCCACCTGTTTCTTCGCAGACAGACGAGCTGCCGATACCAGAGGGGGAGTTCCTGACTGTCGGTGATGAGTGGTTGTGCAGACACCCCGGGGTGATCACGGTTACACTGATCGAGGCCGCGCATCGGCGTCTGGACAAGTACTTCCCTTCCGATATGACCGCCTTGCTCACCGCGCTGCAGAGTCTTCACACCGTCATCCACACCGCCGAGACGTCGCCCCTGCCGACAGACGCCGCGGCACCCGCACTGCCCGCGTCGCCGTCGTCAACGCCCTCCTCACGCTTCACGCGCGCCGGCGCACGGCACGGTGCGGCCACACGAGCGGCCAAGTCGACAGGACCGGCTTCATCCGCGACCCCGACAAGGTCTAGCTGTGCGTTTGATTGGGTGCGTTATGAGACTGCACTGCAGCGCCTCACCTCCGCCGCACTCGCGCGTCTGGCACGCCAGGCCGCCGTGCAGTCGGACATTCCCTACTGGCGCTTGCTGCTCTCGTCGCCGCAGGCCATGGCACTGGCCGAGCGGCTTCCATCATGGCTGTGCCGCACGGTGAATGTCCTGCCCTCCAATGGTCAGGTCAGCGAGGCGACGCGTGTGTACTTGCGACTCCCTGCCCACCTGGTAACGGCGGTCGGCCGCAGCAAGGAGATGCTGGTCACGGCACAGAGCTTCATCATCACCCCGCACGAACTGTGGTGCCTCACCCGCACCCTCGCGTGCTTTTCGACAGCGTACGCCCCGTCTCAGATAGTAATGGGCCCACACCGCGGTGAGGGGCCGGAGAGGGAGCGGGTCTGTGCGTACCCCTTGTCAAGCTTGCACAGCGGCACGCCGTACGCCTGGTACGGTGTACTGAACCACGCCTTGCTCGGGTCGACTGACATGTACATGGGCGCTTTTGATCACCACGGCACGACCTTGGCACAGATGCTCATCTGCCAGCTCGGCCTGTTGCCGCAGGAGAGGATTGTGCACGACTTTCTCCTCCCCCACCGCACCATCCTTGCTGTTCTTATTTCCCATCGCGCCGAGTCCATCACCGCAGCTGAGATGCACGACACGCTCAAGTCGTACATGTCCACACCCGCCATGGGCGCGCTGTCGCAGGCGACAGAAGCCGGAGCGGTGCTTCTTGATGTGTCGCCAGTTCAGGTCGCGCGCAGCGTGCGACGTCAGTCCGGCCATTTCTCAGTGACGGACTCGCTCGCCATCTTGCTCACCTTGCTCTCACAGTGCCGGCCGTGTGACGTGTCCGGGTGCGTGCGGTTGTGTTTCGCTCTCTGGCACCACGTGCAGAAGGTCCACGGGTCGACGCTCCGTGCGCTTCTCGCCGTGCCGAGCCCCAGCGCGGCGCCCGCGGCTCTCGACAGCCCCGTGGACCGGGCGTGCGCGTCGTTCGTCGTGTCCGTTCTTATGCCCTTCTACGTTGTCTGTCGTGGCGTGCTGTGCAGCTCCGTCGAGAACTTGTCGACCAAGATCGCATCCAGTGTCGCCCAGCACACCCTCTCTGCGCAGCAGACAACGGCGACCACAGCGACGCCGACAGACACGCCGTCACCCCATCACCTTCGGTTTACGACGCGGCTCAAGTACTTGCACGCTCTGCACGACGTGCTGCTCGCCGCCCTGGAGCGCGCCACCGTGCGAGGCCCGCCGAGTCACCCGTGGCCGCCACAGCCCTCGCCGCCCCTCTGGCAGACGTTGGCCGTCTGTGAGCAGCTGTCCCTCCACGCGCCCGCACTGTCGGTGCCGCACGTTGCGGCACTTCCCTCACCGTGGGACACGCTGGCCGCGATACCGGAGGGGACACACGCCTTCATGACGGAATGTTTGACCGCACAGCTGACGCATCGCACCACAGAGGAGCTGGCACGCACGCTGACGTCCGTCGCCACACGGGCGTCCGCCACACGTATGAACGCGCGCGCAGTGGGGCAGGTTTCATCGCTGCCGTCGCTGCCGCCTCTTGCCGACGCGCACCTTGGCGTGGTGCTGCGCTTTGACGCCGTCCGCGCCTCGGCACGCCGGGCCTCGCTGCACTACTTCACGCTGCTGCCGTTTGTGCTCGCACAGCGCGAGGCGCACGTATCGGTCTCTTCACTGTCGTCGTCGTCACTATCCACGCTGCTCTCGGACCCGTCCGCACTGCTCGCCGACATGGCCGCGCGTGTGGGACCGGCCTGTGCGACGGTCGATGCGTTTGTGTTTGTCGTGCAGCAAGTGAGCCTCGTGGACGCGGCGCTGCTGACCGGTGCGATGCCCGCCGCCACGCACTGGACGCAGCACGTCAGCGAGGACGCGCAGGTGCGCCTGTCTGCGACCTTGTCGCACCACATGGCCCACCTCCTGGTCGCGCCGCTTGACGCGTGGGTCGACGCACTGAAGGAGAGTGGCGCGGTGCCGGACTACGCCGAGACAGACGGGGAGGCGTCGGCCCTCGATTTGTCCGCGCTCGACCTGCCCGTGCACAGCTGGCCGTACTCGGTCGTCGACGTGCTGCATCTTGTGGTGCTGCTGATCGAGGCGGAGGCGTGCAGCAGCCGCGGCGACGACCACGGCCAGAACAATGGCAGCCTGCTGAGTGCGTTGCACCGCCTGCAGAGGCACAGCGTTCTGCGCGACTTTCTCACCGATCACCACGTCGGCATGGCCCTGGCCCGGACACGCGAGCGCGATGCCGTGCCTCATTTGCTGCAGCGTGCCGTGTCGGGGCTCTCGTCTTGCCACACTCGCGTGCGCCGCGACGGATTGGCTCTTGTCGCGCCGTTCTTGACCTTCTACATGCGCGACTACCTCGCCAGTGGCGCTCATCGCGGCGACGGTGCCTCGGCATCCGTCTCAACGACCACCCCCTTTGCCGCCGCGCAGGGTCTGAAGCCCGGTGAAAGCAGCACCACCTTTTTGCACGTTCTTCACCTTCTCGCCGCGCTCGACGTGAACACACTCGCGGACATTGCCTATCGCGCCTCCTTCGCGGCACCGACATCGCCGGCCGCGCGCACGTATCCGACACGCCAGTGGACGCCGCGGGCATTGCGCACGCGCCACGTCGCAGAGGCCGAGACCCACAACCGTCTCACCGCCGCACTCACGCTGAGTTTGTGCCTGTTGCGCCACGACGCGCGCGTCCGTCCAGACGCGCACGAGACCGGCGACGGTGCCGAGGAGGACAGCCCCAACGGTGCACATGCGGCACGACGTGCGCACGCGCGCCTCCGACGGCTGGGCCTGCGCTTGTTGGCCCGCGGGACGACGTTGCTCAGCACGCACTGGGGTACGTGGATCTTCCACACGCGCACGTGCGAGGAACGCGCGCAGCTGCTCGCCGATCTCCTCGACCTCCCTGTGACCCACACAAACGCCCGCTTCGTCTGGCGCAGCGTGCAGTGCCTCGTGCGACTCTATGAGCGCGACATCCGAATTCCTTTCCGATGGCAGGTGCGGCCTGTGATGATGACGGCTGTGCCGCGCGATGCGCAGGCCATCTCTCCGGGCAGCCCCTGGTGCACCACCGTCAACCAGCTGCGGGGGCTGGTGGACGACGAGGCAGCCGCGGATGACGCCCCGTGGGGAGTGGGACCGCCACGACTATCGCCCACACGCCCTCGTCGGGCCACAGAGCCCGCGCTGCAACTCGTTGTCGCATTCAGCGGACGCGGTCGCCGCCAGGACTACGTGCCCCTGACATCGCTCGACGACGCCGACCAACGACGCGTCTGCCAGCGCCTCGCTCAACAAGGACGGCCCCTGGGTCGTGTCAAGCTGACGCGGCGCGCCTACGAGTGTGTCTTGTACCACGACGCGTTTTTCCACACCAGCCCGCTGTCACGGCGGGCCCCCGATGGACTCTTGGGCATGCCGCCGCTCGGCTTTCGCGTCGCCACGCGCCATCATCTGACGGTGTTCTTTCAGATGCGGGACGAGGACTTGCAGCGACTGCGCCAGGAACTCGGACCGATGGAGTTTTTGACGCTCTGCGTGGGCGTGCTTGAGCGGTACTTGTACGATCTGCCGGCCGGCACGCGGTCCGAGGTGGATATGGTGGCCGAGCTGTTTGATTCGGCGCGCGCACTGGGCCAGCGCGACGCACGCGTCTCCACCGGCGACCACGCCGACCACGACGCCCTGACACGCCAGCGTCTGGGTGAGCGTGTGGCGCAGGCCATGTCCGCGGCGTTGTCCGTGCACGTCCAGGCCGCCTCTCTTCGGTGGTCCTCGGTGGTTCTTGCGCGCTGGCTCGGCGCCGCGGCGGATGTGGTCTGCCACTTGCAAACACAGCACGGTCTCGATGGACTGCTTCGGGACGACACCAGTCGCCGTGCCGGTACAACAAACAGCCTGGACGGCGCGACAGCCGAGCCCACCGGGAGCCGACCGGAGGAGGACGCGTCTGTGGGGGACACCTTCGTGCATGGTGATGCCCCTGAGCCGTCACCGCGCTCCCGTGCCCGCCAAGGTCGTCAGCGCGAGGAGGAGGGAATGGACGCCCATCACCGACGTCAGCCCGCCTCTTTCCCAGCAGACGAACCACCGGGGCCCTCAACTTCCCTTTCGTCTCCTGCGCTGATCATTGACCTAGCCTCGGTGGTGCGCTTCCTTCGCCTGGTGGAGTCCTTGTGCCCGTCCTTGGCGCCGAACCTCTCGCCACCGTGGAGGACAGAGGACACAAGCTCGCCCCCCTCGCCGACGCCCGCGGCTCTGGTGCTGGCCGCGGTGGCGCGCGCGGTGCTCTCGCCGGAGCTCTCTCTACGGTCGGCAGCGCGGTACAAGGTGCACGGACTCGCGTACCTGCTGTCGTTTCGACAGACTGAGCTGTCTGGCGTTGTCGCCGCGTACCACGAGGCGGTGCGGTCTCACCAGTGTTACTTTCCTCTCACGCGCGACGCCGCAGTGCCTCCTCCGTCTCGAACGGATCGGAGCCTGTCGAAGACGCAAGAAGAGAACACCCGTTCGCACCGTGCGCGGCATGTGTTCATGACGCACCGGGCAGTGCTGCAAGTGGATCGCAATGTCGTCGAGTCTGCTGTCATGGCGGCCGTATTTCCTTCCTTTGTGCACGCCACAGCCGAGTCCGATCTTTTGCCTGACCGCCCGCAGCTCGAGCGTGGTGTGCGTCATACAACGGCCGCGCTCCAAGCCGATGACCTCGCGCGCCTCCTGCAGCTTCTCATTCGGCGCGCCGCCTCGCCCGACACGGCCGTACCCCTTGCTGCGGCGCGGACAGGCGACGTGTACGTCTCCATCCTTTGCGACACCGCCACAGAGCTGCTGCCGAGTCTCAGCGGCGCCAGCATGAAGGCTGTTGTGCGCGCGCTCCTCCCCCTGATCGCCACGCACACAAGTCATCCTGATTCAGCCGGCGCGACCGCTCAGGCACCACCGGAGGCGGTTCTCGGACGTCGTCTGGTGCGGCTGTGTGCACACATTCCGCCGCTGGTGGCGCACGACGTGGACCGCTTCACGCTGGCGGAGCTGGCCTACGTGGTGGCCGCCCTGCACACCCCCTCTCTCTTCCACGCTGCCTCCTCCGGCTCCGCACATGAGGCACGGACTGACGACACAGACATGGTCTCGCCAGTTTTGCCAACTTCTTCCACACACGTGTTTGCGCGGTCGCTGGTGTCCACAGAGGCCGCCAAGGCGATCCGACGCGCTGTGGAAGCCACCCCCACCACCACCTCGTCATCCTCCGTGTCGACTGACGATCCCGACAGCGCGCACGTGGAGGCGGAAGAAGATGAGGAGAAGGAGGAGGAGGAGGTTGACACGAGCGAGGACACGCGCCATGTGACAGCCAATTCTGTGTTCGATGCGGACCGTACCAGGGCGGAGGAGCGCTGGCGCCTCATGGTGCGTGTTTTCCTCGAGGACGGTGAGGGCCAGTCCTTCTCACGCACCGAGTGCTGTGCACTGCTTCGGCTTGTGGAGGAAACCTCTCTGTAAGTCCGACCAATGAAGGAGGTGAGAAAGGAAACGCACAGAACGCTGGGAACGAAAGCGAGAAGCAAACACACAGACAGGGTATCTCAGCCGCACCTCGCGGTCATTACTATGATGAATGTTCAGCCCCCCCCC